>JABCKT010000145.1:0-45003 GCA_018858115.1 Tephrocybe rancida
GTTCCAGTCTTCTTCTCCTCCTCAGCCCCCTTCTCTTTGTACCACCACTCAGGCCACTGCCCCTCTTTCCCTCCTCCCGGCCAAAAACAGTTATCGATTGTGTGTCCCTTACGCCCTGCCTCCTTACAGACTGAGTTGACACAAGTGAGGGTTGACCCGGGTCGTGCACGTGCAGAAAAGGCAGCATGATGCCCAGGCCCATCAATAGTCGCCTGTCCAGCTTTCTGTGTCGTCTCCTCCATCAGGATACGTTCAACAATGAACTCAATGTCGCCAGCACTCCCGTGGTTTTTCAGAATTTTAATGATTGTCGAATATGAGGGGGGAAGTGATGTGAATATGCGTGCGATCGTCTGGGTGTCAGACGGTTTGTCGTGGTGTAGTCGGTCGAGTGCTTCTGCATATGCATGAATGGTGCCAATATGAGTGCGCAGTGGGGTAGAACCATCATAGGTAGTGGTGTGGTACATGCTCCAGAGATCTGTTGCAGACCCAGTCACCCCAGTCTTCTCATGCACAGTGCGAAGCCTATCCCACATCCTCCCAGGCTCAGACTCCAATCCCCGAACATGTATCAGTTGATCATCCTCCAACGATTTGACCAATAACTCAGCGGCGGCTTCCTGTCTCGCTTCCCAAGCCTTCCATCCTTTACTGTTATGCCCTGTCGGTGGCTCGGAATCCGTGCTCAGGATCGTCTCCAGCAGCCCCTTCGACTTTGCGGTGATGCGAGTACGGAACTCCCAGGCATCGTAGTTCGGTGTCGGGCTCTCGGTGAGCTTGTAAATGTCGTGTTTTCCCATGTCGTTAGTCGATGATGTCAATAGATGTCAAAGGAAGATGATGTCGGGCAAATTTCGGGGTCAGGATCAGGTCGGGGTCAAATAGTCAGTGTCGAAGGTCAGGTCGGTCAGGTCAAGGAGTGTCGAAGGTCGAAGTGGTCGAATAAGGTCAATTTAATGAAAGGACGGGGCCCATAACCTGTTAGAATTAGGTAGCGAGGCACCACTAAATGGTGGATGAGATCGTAAATTTCTGTATGTGACTAATGTGACAGGGAGCCACTTTTGGTAGCTACGTGACTACGAGATTGGACTTCAACAGCTTTGACAACACCCCCATCAAAAGTAAGTCTCGTAGTACTCTGCAATGGATTCTGCTAATGATGCATTTTAGTATATACTCAACTAGACGCCTGATTAGCCATGGCCGAAAAACTACATCGCAAAGCTTCCAAACGAGCTGACGGCCATGGTATTCATTCTCTGCAAGACTACCGCCGCATGCGCGGGCCCTACACTCTGCCGTGTGCAAGCAGCGGAGAACGATTGCTGAAGCCAAGCCAAAATGACACTGTGGGCAACAATGTGCGCTACCGTGGGAGTTAATTCGTGTCTACAACTTCTTCAGTGGTACCGTCACGGTTGTGAGCCTATCCACAACGATGGGGATTGTCCCAAGCTCGTCAGTGACCGACAGCCAACTCCTTGGAGCTTCATCAGCAGTGTCGAGGATTGCGCTTCCGTTAATATCGATTTGGTTTACCCAGGCCTTCAAATTTGACTCTTGAGCTTTGCCTGGGAAGAGGCGCACCATCTAATCTGCTCTCCGTTGTTCTTGAGCCCCATCTCTCCTACATACAAAACCTTACAATCTCCGCTCCAATTGTCGTACTTTGCAGATCTAGCAAGAATTTCTCATGGAGGGACACGCTTGAGCTCTTTGGAGGAGTTGGACCTCACGTTTTTTTGTTCTGACTCTATACCTGACCTTGAGGAGCTTCGATCCGAGTTACCTGTGATGCCCACACTTGATCTTTCCGCTGCTCATTTCTCCAGGAGCTTGTTTTGTGTGCGGGTGTTCCCGAAGAAGCTCAGTTCGGGCATCTTGACAGTCGTCTGATTGCTGGGGTCCCACTTGAACGGTTGGCTTCTCTTGAGGTTGGTAGGTTCATGCTTCCACCTGGAGACGCTCTCCTTTTGCTTCAGCAACGCCCAACCTCACACATTGCGTTTTATTCATTCGTCATTGGGGAGAAGACGACGGTCTCCCAAGCGAAGAGGAATCGATGCGAGTTGCATTGCCCTATCTCGAAACCCTTCAACTGGTGTTCATGTGACATGTCCATAACGGAGGAAGAGGGAGGCGGTTATATCTCGCCTTTCTTCAACGGTTTAAAGTTTCCGAAATTGCACTTACTGTACATTTCTGCGCCTGAATCGTGGGATCCGCATAACGATCTGACAGCTGCACTTCTTCAATTGCAGGTTCGGTCGAAGTCACCCTTGGAGCGAGTGACAATTCCGGGGTCAGGCTTGATAATATATGGACTCACCTTCCTTGACCTGGCATCCACCATCACGCATCTCGATCTCGTCGCGCCGTCTGCATGGGAAATAGGTCACGGCTACCTTGACAGACTTCCTAAAACTCTGGAGTGCGAAGCTGGGAGGACAATTGTTCTCCCGAACCTGAAGAGTATTCACATTTCTGATAACGCTGATGATGAGGATAGTATCAAGTACTGGAACTTGCTGGATGGTATAATCGATCTGTTCAACATGCTGAACTTTGTACAAAGCAGATCAACATGCGACACAGCCAATATCGCAAGGCATCAGGGAGCTCAGTTACGGAGGGCGTCTGTGGTGCTGAGGAATGTACCAAAGAAATGGTGCCAACCGGACATTTTCAAGAGGATAACCGAAGAGATGCTTGGCAACGATCCCACAATACTCCAGGTTGAGTTGATGGAGCATGAGATATGATACCGTTCGCCCTTATTTATGCACACGATTGCATGATGTACCAGCATGGTTTTGATTTTATCAACGAGACATTCTCCAGGTGCCTAGTTAATAATCGATCCGATGTTATCAAGATAAAGCTGCGTTGAAGATTATACTACAAGCGAAGGTTTGTAAGAATATCAAATCTCTCAAACCTGAGCGGGTATATAATAATCGCCTTCGCAAAATATGGTCCGATTATTCCAGTCAACGGGACAGAATAGGTTTGTGAGGTGACAAATCATTTGAGGTGAGAACTACCCTCTCGATTATCAATTTCGAAGCCGAGAGAACTCCAGGATGAAGCCGAGCCGGGGAAAGCAGCGCAGAAGGTAAGGACACGCTGTTTACTCAATCTTTGGAACTCGGAGGTGAACAGTGTCTCGTCCGACCACGGGCGTTCATGCTTCAGTGGAGTACAGACAGAAAGAGCAGTAAGACCGTCGAGGTCTTCCATGTCGGTCCTCTGTCGTTGCCATTTTATCGGATCCTTGGATCGACGATGCTCATCCCACGCCTGGAGCTTCTGAAGCAGGAGGAGTGAAAATGGAACGAGCGGCAGCCCTTCATCCCAATGAATGCGTGACGGAGAAAAATTAGGGAGATTCATCACTCCAGGAAGCAGAAGATCGATTTTACATGACGTCTTGGCAGTTTGAGCAGGGTTATTAGTTAACCTGTAATACAGGACACGGTAGGATGCCTGAGCATCCTTGGAAGAGATTGTGAAGAAGTGATATGGGTCGAGGACGACAAGGTTCTGTTTCAACTCCTCGGCAGTCACTGTACTACCAGGGGGAAGAAGAGCTAAGAGGTCTACGTCCTAAGCACAAGTTAGCATAGCTAAAGGTCGACGTATATTACGACTTACGTTAGGAGAACGAGTATTACCGTAGAGAAAGCAGGCGAGACTACCAAAGATGGCCGAACGCCACCCACACTTGTATAGTAATCGTACAGCATCCTTGGCAGCCATCAAGACCATCTGGGTACGTGTTGGGTTCGAGATTGGAGGAAGTTCTGGCTCTTCTAGCACGTCAAATGTTTCTGGAGAGCGGAGAATTTGTGGTGGCTCCGGGGGTACGGCTACACCTGGAACTGTGAGAGATCGGTCTGACACCAACGGCTTTGGGGGAGGTTCAGGCCCAAACCCCAACTTTTTCCACGTCGAAGCCGAATCTGTGTACTCAGAAATAAATCTCTGCGCCCTTTCCCATGAGATTTCGTACAGATGCGGGTCAAGTGGTTCTGACTGCAAATCATCCATCATAAGCAAAAGTTGGAGCAACGCCTGGATGGTGTCGGCTGCCGCTCTGCGGAAGAAAGTCGAGGATTTCGCAAGGGGTGTTGCCCATTCCTCTAATTTCCTCAGAATGACATAGGATATGGGGACGAATGGCAGACTGTTGACTTCCCGAATCAGGTGAGCGGTAGACGCGTCTAGATAGGACATTTCGATGATGCATGTCCTCTCGGCACTTCCTTGTATTGTGTGATCGTAATAGCACAGGACATTAGAGTTGTCTACCACATCCCATGAGGTGAAGAAATACGACGGGCCCTGCGATTGTTGGACGAGTTGGGAGTTCAATGCGTCGAGGGAATGCCACGCTCCTCGTTTCGAAGGCGGTAAAATTATCAGCGCCTCGACTTTCTGTAACATCGTAAGTATAACAAGGCGTTCATCTCAAAGCCCAACATGATTTTGTGAAACTCACCTTGGGGATGCGTGATATTCCAAAGCCGTAGCAGGCTAACTCTCCGCAGAGCGCGCAAGTGTATCCTAGAGTTCGCAAGATCGATGTGAGAGCGATGGCGGTGTTGGTGATAAGCTGCATATTGGCCTGGGACATTGAGGCCGTGACGATAGCCTGATCACCAGCGTGTCAATCATGGCAGGCACATTGTGGCTCAGAGAAGCATTGGAAAGTCTGCTGAAGTCGGCAGTATCCGGACGTTGACACAAGCGCCCAAGAAAGAGGCTAGATAAGATGGATTATAACGATGATATTTGACAACTAGGCGGTCGCAAGTCACCAAAGCGGAAGAAGCTGCACTAGTATAGTCTCATTTAGACAGATATCATCAGTCGTACTTCCGTTCTGTAGCACTAGCACTACATAGAGCAGCAACGACCAATGCCACAAGTCGATGACGCAATCAATCAACTAAAAGCTTTAGGCGCCCGCATGATGCCCGGTCCGGGGGCCGGAATCATGTAGGACACGTCTTCTTCTTGATCTCTTCAACACTCTCGACTTGTTACAAATGTTTAATCCTGACAACCCTACCACTACTACTGCTATATCTCTTCCCTACGAGATACAATACCACATAATTGACCAGCTACCAGACAGACCCACTCTCTCCATCTGCTGTCGTGTCTGCTCCAGCTGGGTTACCCGCGCCCGATCGCTCATGATGTCTAACCTTACCATCACCCTCGCCAGCCCAGGCGCCTACTGGTTCCCCCATTTTGACTCAATGTACACCTTCATTAGCCTCCTTCAACAGCCACAATCCACCCTGGGTCCACACGTGCGCAACATCTGTGTCTTGGGGCCAGACGAAGTCGCTGGGCTGCCTAGCTTCCACACTCTCGACGATGACTATGAGAAACTTAACACAGCTCTTGAAAACGTCCTGCCGCACCTGCTCGGCCTCCGAAGCCTCAGATTCGAAATGGTCATCTGGAGCCGCCTTAGCGGGGCTGCGAAGACTGCGATTCAGGCATGTTCCAGCGTCACTTCGGTGACATGGCATACTATATATATTCAGCGTTTGGAAGAACTGCTCTCCTTTACCTGTGGGGGCTTCCCTGCCCTGACACACCTCGACATCAATAACCTGCACCTGACGGAAGAGACGGACTCTATACGTGAGGGATCCACCACCCGGCCACCGTTGCCGCAGATTTCGTTCCCCAACCTATGTGCCTTGAGCCTCCGTGCTGCACGAGAGGTCGCCCTCCTGCTTTCCATAACGTCCCCCTGTATGCCATATCAGCCCCACAACATCACCACGCCGGTTTTATCCGCTGACAAGGCTGTGTATTTTCGATGCTTCGGGGGACTCATTCGGGCTTCTGGTCCGAGTATCCGGCACCTCGAACTTAGCTTCAGCCCCCATCTTGCCGAAAGACCTTGTGCGCATCTGCTTCTTGAGCTATGTTGACTATTAATATGCATACCTGATCTAGACTATTCCGCAATCTCCTTGGAAAAGAGTATCAATCTGACCACGCTATGCTTTGGCCAATTTGACTCCATGGCCTGCGTGGATGCTTGGTGGTATGATGACATCTTGAAGACAGTTCCATCTGGGCTACCACGCCTTGACCTATGGGTCTACATAAACAGGCATTATACAGATTCCGCGCAGTTCAATTTGGACAAGCTCCAGCAGGGCTTGTAAGCTGCGGGAGCAATGATCCAAATATACAACGAAAGCTCCACTTTGCGCCAAATCATCTGGACACGGGAGAGGCGTACGATTATCTGCCGTTCTCTAATGCGGTGAAGGGAGCTCTGTCGGAGACATCCAAAAATGGGTGGCACTTGATGGTTTCGACTGGCTTCAGGAAGTAACCTTTTTCTATGTCAGACATTAGACGGTCGCAAGTCCGTCCAGATCGTTGTACCGTCGAATCCCAATTTATCAAGTGATGATGGGCGTGTGTGCTAGACAGCTTACAAGTTATTTATCATCCTATATGTTCTCCAGAGGGTCGTACTTAGATGTGGTGAACGCGAAAACTGGACGACAATTGAACTCATAGGACCGGCTCCCGAGCCCTACTTGGATACTTGGCGACGGACGGCCCGACAAAATACATGGCTCCCATATAAATGTACAGAATGCAAGATCGTGTCTCGTTTGTCGTAACAGGAATAGCTTCACCTTTACCTGCGTCCTCATAGCGAAGTATCGGCCATTATACCACTCGATTACAGCTAATACGCCACAAAGTTTAATTCGTTGTTGTTCTCCCGCCCGTTGCATCTGAGGGGAGGCAAACTCTTGAGAGTACTCCCGATGAAAGACAAAGCCTTGCCAGTTGCTTCTCGTCGCTGCACAATCAACTCCAGAGAGGCAAAGCTGGGCCACCTCGTTGACGATGCGGTCAACGATCTCTTGCGGGAGTGCATGCGTGGCCATCGTAATTGCAATTGGGCCTGGAGTACACTTCAACTTGAAAAATCAAATGGATGACGGTTGGGACACCTTCAAGCACGCCTTCACGACAAGTTCAACTTGAATAAAGCACGACCAGACTGCGCGATTCAGAAAGGAATGACGTAGACGAACCCAAGAATTTCTATGGTCGCTTTGGCTAGCGCTGATATTGTCTTGAGCAGGTCAAAGGTTGGTCAAAGGCCAAGACATTGGCGATTGGCAACACCAGCATGCACGTGGACAGTTGTTCAGTGTGATGAAGAGAAAACCCGAGGAATCCAAGGACTCCTCGAGATTCGAGACCAAATTATGAATTGCAAGGAACGTCGATGTATGCCTAGAATGGGCTATCCAAAAAATGCTAGAAATTAACGATAGTGAGGGTTCGGTATAACAGTAAGAGACGTGAATAGAACACATTTATCCAAGTGAGTATCGAGTGAAAGAGAGCAGTATGAATGAAGAAATAGTCTCGATGATGCGACCGCTTACACATCCTCCCCCAGGGCGTCAACGACATACAGCACCTGCTGTGGTCTGACAAATAGCCCTCTCGACTCCATCCCCGATGCATCAGACATCGCAGGACTGGCGCTCCTTAAACGTTTGGCTCGATGGTCGATACTCATTTGATCAGCTTCACGCTTCAGAACACCCTTGCCCGTTCCGAATACGCTGCTGGTGGCACTTCCTCCTCCGACCCAGTCTACACGCCGCCTCCTCGCAGCCCTATCATCTCCACCAAGACCCCCACTTCCTGCGCCGTAGTCCCATTCGCTATTAGCACTGCTACTGATCTCGAAGTACCGGATCCCACCCCATGTGCCGTCATTCCACTGGCGATCCCCATCGTCGCGCTCCGCGGCGGCACCCCACCCGTCGCTCACCGGAACCTCAACACCAACCCAAGGGCCATCTTCGCCCTCGACCTCTCCGATGTAACGTGCGTAAGCCTTGAACCGCTTCCGCTTCGAGGAGATGATGCAGGGAATACCGATATCGAGGGTGGCACCCCTAGCAGCAATAGGCAGTGTTGGCAGTGGCTGGTTCTCTTTGAGAGCTTTGGCTGCGGAAATGGCCTTGGGAACAGAAACACGGGCGGGCTGGTGGTTTGCGTTGGTCACCGCACCCATACGGGTGGTGATTGTGTCCGACGAGCCTCGCCTCTTTAAAGTTGAAGCACTGCCGGTCGAGGTTGTACTACCGCTCTTCTTGTGATCGAGTGAGATATCCGCCCGCGGTTTGGGCTTGATCGTTATCGTGCTGCTCGTGTTTTGAAGTGAAGGTTCGACAGCGACAGGCTCCTGCACAGGAGGAACGGTTTCGGGATCAAAAACGATATCTGTTTCCTCCTCCTTCTGTTTCTCCTTATCTCTTGCCCTTGCCATCTCCTTCACTTTCTCTGCAGGGCTGGCACTCCCATTCCCGACCTTCCGCACAGCGTTGGTCATCGCTTTTCTCGCAGCCACACTCGCAGCCGTCGACACTGTCGACGAAGTAGACTTCACCGACGACGTGCTTGATGTCGTCCTCTTGATCACGGTAGGGCTCAACTTACTCGCGTCGACGGGTGGCACGGGTGGTCGCTTTTTGGGCGTGGTCCCAGCCAAGCTAACACCGCTGCGTACGCTCACGCTGCTCCTAACACTGATGTTGCTCTTGGTCGAGCCCGTAGATGTCGTGCGAGTCCTCACCGGTGGTCTTGGTGCACCACGAGGGGTAGCCGGCGGCTCCCGCGCTGCCACACTTCGAGCAGCAGTGCTCACGGTCGAGGTGGTAGACGCTGTGGATGTCCTGCGTGAACGCGGGACGGTAGAAGTGGCAGTGCGGAAGGCAGTGGAGGCGTCGCTTGTGGAGGCAGACACGCGGGAGGAGGGACGCGAGGAAGTCGAGAGCATGGAGTGTGACGTTGATGCGAGCGAGACGCGGGATGTTGGTCGTGACGGGCTATTTGGTGACGCAGGGGTAGTAGGCGTCTTCGGTGGCCGAAGTCCCCTGCTAGCATCAGTGGCCGTGCTTTTGCGGATGGTGGACGCCACGGAACGGACCGAGATTGTGGAGGAGCGTATGGAGGAGGCGGAGGACGTCGGGCGGGTAGTGCCTAACGCGGGAGGTCGCGACTTTGGAGTTGTGGAAGCCTGCAGTGTGGAAGGGGCAACCTTCCTGAGGAGGACTTTGTTACCGGCGGCTGCGGTAGGTGGCAGCTGGTTGATGTCCAATGATAGGGAGGCTGGGAGGCGAGATGCTCCCGCAAGTACGCTCTCGCTGTCGTCATAGTCGCCATTCCTGGTCCCGTCGTCGTCCTCAGGCTCAACAACAGACGGTTGCGGTGTGGGCGATGCAGACCGGGAGGAGTACGGGGGAAGGCCGATCGAGTCCAAGGCCGGTGTGAGCTTTGAATCCGGCCTCGAATTATCCATGTCGACATCCTCGTCCTTATCATCTTCATTCCCAGCGAGGGGGCTGCGGCGAGCCAGACTGGTGGAGGATGCATTCAGACGGGACATGGTCTTATATGATGTGGCCGTGACTGAGGATGCTCGTCCAGACGGTGAGATTCCTTGTCTAGTAGAAGCCGAGGCCATGGGTAGGTTCCGGCTGCGCACGCTCACGCGCATAGAGGAGTGCATGCTGATCGTGTCGCTATTGCTAGCGGTTTCTTTTGCCCGCAGAAGAGTTGACTGCCGAGGCGGGTTCTGCGTTTTGACGGTCGATGTGGAGGCGGAGAGTGATGATGGGTTGAGGAGATCTTCGAGGGGGACCTCGATGTCTAACCCACGTTGTTAGAGTTTGTGGAGATAGTAGAAGGAAAGAAACGTACTGTCGCTGATCTCCTTGAGCGCCCACCCTTCGAGTTGGTCAAATCCCCCTTCTTGGCGGACCCCCAGCCACCGCTTCCCAATCCATTTGAGGAGGTCCACACGAGTCTGCTCGACTTGGACACGGATGTGCGACGTCGACGACAGCATGGGGGCATCTGTCTCTGTCGGATGAGGACGAAGCAATATCGACGACACCAGGGTCTACGCGACCCATGAGCAAAGTACAGCTTGCGAACATCCGAGAACCTTACCTGGTATAAAGGAGCGGCATTGCGGTCATGAACGCCTCTAGTGACCGAACCCATGATCCACTCGACGCGCTCTGCGTCCTCGAACGCGGCACCATCCCTCTCCATGATTTCGTTCCACTCGGCCGCTCCGAAGCAAGCTTCAGATTGCCCGCAGACAACCTCGTCGATAGCTTTCCGAGCTACCAGTATCATCTCCCGGACATCGCTCGCCCATGCGTCAATAATCGCTCCTAGCCGCCCTAACGCATGTTCCGCCGCACAGAGCAACGCAAACGCGTTCTTGGGCGTGGACCGCTTTCCGACTCCCTTCAGAAGGCTATCCCGCAACTTCACGGGCAGGGCCGCAAACTCGCTCGTGCACCACCCCTCGCCAAAGAGGCCGACAAGCGCCCGCCGAGCACCCCGTTCGAGCAGTCCGTTTTTCACGTCTTCGGATAATGAAAATTCAAGGACACGCGGCGCACGACGTGCACACTGCCTGCAGCGACAACCCCCGGTACCCCAGGCACCCGCAGTCAACCGCTCGTACTCGGGGAACGGCAAAAACGCGTGGAAGAGCCCGTGCATCATCTCCTGCACGATCCGCGCCTGTATCTCGTCGTAGAGAGTTGAGAGGCTCAGGTATGTCGCCGACCGCATGATGTGAAACGCAGTGTCGAGGTCGTACGACCGGTGCGAGAAGATGAGCGTGCCGGTGTATATAAAACCCAGGGTAAAATGTAATGACGCTGGCGTGAATGGCGGCGATGGAAGCGTGAGGAGCTGTTGTTCTTGCTTGTTGGGCCATGTCAGGAGCGCGGTGTGGAAGTAGGGTGATCGCGAGACTAGGATGAATCGATGCGATGAGAATATGGCGGTGGTGCTTTCGTGGTTAGACGATGAAAATGTGCCTGTTAACGAGATGCGCACGTCGGAATAGAGCCTGGACCTCCACATGAAGACAAGATCCTTGCGGAGCTTGTCTATCCGAAGCTCCTCGGCATCCGCCTCGTCGGGCGTAGACTCGGCCGAGTCAAAAAGAAATTCGAAGGCTTCCCCAAAGCCCTGGCCCGTATACAAATATTCGAGTTCATTTGAAAATAAAGCAGGGTTGATTGAAGTACTGAGTCGTAAGAGAGCATTGGTGGGAGCTGCAGATGGTGCTATTGACAATGGCGACGGCGTTCGCGATGAAGAAAGGTCCAAACTCAGTGCAGACGTCGTAGGTGGCGGTGACGAGGCGTAGGGAGCTGGCCTGAACGAAAAATATCTCGTCTGAAAGCTAGGTGGCGCCCTAGCGTACACGATCGCTGTCAAGCACAATCAGCAACGAGTTCAAGCTCTCATAGCTAAAATAACGGACCTTTATGCCCCCATACTTCTTGCTCGTCGCTATCGCCCTCTCCAAGCTCCCAGACGACATCAGGAAATCGATCTTTAGCGTGATTAAACAACGCCTCGAGGTCCTGTCGCCAAATAACTGTCGACTTTTTCGTAGCCTCCTGGAGAGCTGGGCTTGTGAGAGATACCGTGCTGTGAGCCATTGGGTATCTGGGGTATACTGGCTCCTAGCTCGAGTGTCGACACTGTCGTGGTTGATAAACAAGATGGCCTACTCGTCGTGCGAAACGACGGCAAAAAACATGAGGCGCTTAGTCATCAACACCGTTGTCCCGAAGATTTGTTCCGTTTTTGTTTCCGTTTCCACTTTCCAGACTTTATTGTCCTGTCCGTTTGTCCTCAGAAAGCCAGCGTCTACAGCTCTCCGAAAATCTCACTATGTGCCTTATATATAGGGCATCTATGATGTGAAAGGTCTTGTCGGCCTTCAGAATCATGATTTTTCTCCGGTTTTATCTCAGGAATGCCCTCTTACTAAACTAAATCATGGCCAACAACTCACCAGGCGACATCTGTCAGAGGACAATCCAGATGGATTTGTCGATCGTGAGACCGCACTTTCATGATCAACTTTGCACAGCTTTCACCGCAGCTTGACTACGCAGTCGGCGACACCCACTACATAAATTTACTCGATCCTCGCCTACTCTTCATTTCAACCCTTCAATGTCGAATCAAGGTTACTACGCGCCCGCGACCCTCGAGAAGCCTGGTCCGGTGTATCACAACAATGGTGGCCACCATCGTAAGCTCTATCTTGTCTCGGCGCTTCTACCTCTTTAATCTCCTGTTTGTAACTTGTAGACCACCATGGCCAGCCTCAAATGCAGCAGCCTTACTATCAGGGCCAGCCACAGATGCAACCTCAGGTTGTATACGTCCAACAACCGGTGCAGAGCGATTCGGGTTGTTGTTGCCCATGGTGCGCGTTCCGCCAGATATCCCTATTGACGAGCGCCTCCTGAATCTATATCTTCAGTCTTGCTGGACTCTTTGCTGGACTATGCTGTTGTTGCTTCTGCTGTTAGCTACGGGAAGCCTCCATTGCGATCTCATCGTCCGTTGTACCATCAGTCGATCATTCCGAATACCTACATCTCATCTGTAACGCTATGCTCTTTATCAAAACATGGACGATTTCTCCTCACTCACACAAGCTGAATGCTCAGAATTGCCCTGGCTCCGTCTCATCTATGCCCTACTTACTACTTCCACACAGACTGAGATTGAGTGCGTTTCAGTATTTCCACGATCTCGTTTAAAATGACTCACCCTTTTTGAAGGCCTCAACTCCGACCAACAGTCCGAATCCCGCCTGCCCCTCCCTCTAGGTGCTCCAGTCTATCTGGCAAAAAGAATGGGCTTCCATAAAGACGCCTGCGGACGTCAACTCGCTGATTGGATTCAGATGTACCATGACCACAGCCAGGAAAATCCTCCAGTAGCACGACAAGACAACTAGAACCACAAACCAGGACGCCATGTATTCAACCGTCCCTCACATTCCACAGGTTGCCACAATGGAACAACGTGTCTCCCTGTGCGTTGTTGTTGATGTTAGTGGCGATATGGGGTTAGAGTCGCTCTCTTTGGCCCGAGAGTTCCCCAACCAAGACCCCACTCCCGTTGTAGAGGTTTCTCTCAATATCTAAGGTCGGTCCAGGTCATTATTCAATGTTTGGCCTTCAATAAGCAGTTTGGGAAGAAACCACATTGGAGTCACCCCGTTTGCCGTTTTGGCCCCTCTCACACAGGAGCATGTTGAAGACCTCTACCTACTCTTTTTGTGCTCGGCAGGTTCAGGTGTTGCATGGAAATCCTGGTGAGCAGTGGCCCTCTGTTGTCACTATGCTCCGCTGTTTGAGACGAATCTCGAACGTGGCGTGGTTGGTCGTTTGAAACCTCTATTGTGTAGATGGTCTTGCTGACTATCTCGTCATAGAACAACATATATTGGCTTGTTGTATATCTAATCAAAGCTCTGCACAAGTAGAATGTTACTTTTGTAAATCTATTCGAGGCATTTCTCTCCCAACACCGCAACCCACAGCGCAACAACGCATGGCATCCGTGTTAGTAAATGACATAGCTATGTGCCATCGTAACAATAACTTCTCGCATATATATACGACAGTGTGACGATGACCAAAACAGAAATAGATATCTTAGTTGTAATGGCGGGCTGAGCGAGTTGAGAACGTACCAACAATTTCTGACTCCCGAAGCGCCACGGACTAAACTTCTTCCAGCATCATGATGCTATCTGAACTATAGGTAGTATGCGCTCATAATCAAGGAGACCCCTCAATTCGCGCATGTCGGCCGTCTTACGGGATCTACTATATCACCATATAACAACAGCTTCCCGTTGTCAAAGAAACGAGGTACCATGCCCTCGAAGCCATGAAGACGGCAGTTATGGTCCGCGTCCTGTACAAAGACAATTTCTTGCTGGCGAAGGAACCCGGGATATGCGAACACGCTCCCACACCATATCCTGTCCAACCCCAACATGGCTTATGCACCGAGGATTCGAACCGAAGATGGCAGAGACATTGCCAAGCATGAGTGGATAGGTCATCCCGACACTTTTTCCAATGTCGTCTGCGAAACCCGGGCACGGTTGGAGGAAGTGCACATCGGTAAGGTTGGGGAAGTGAGTGAGGTGTTCATAGACATTGGTAGGAATGACCTGGTCGAGGGTAAGTTAGATCAGTAGAAAGGATGAGTGGGTCACATACCGATGCCCTATCAGAGGTTCGCCACCTGTGCTGAAAGCCGAATTGTTTCAGGTTCGAGGAACATCAGCCCAGAACGAGCCCGACTTCCTCGGCGGATATAGGCCCAAATCATACTGGAAGGCTTGTCATCCTTCCAAGCACAGTGCGCAGGACATCGATCCATTCCTTCTTTCGATCTTGTTCTAGGCTTCGTTCCCAAAGCTCGGAAGCGGTGTAAATTGAACGTCGCCAGCAAAGGGCATATAGCCATCAGGTCCGCTGCGCAACATGCGCAGCACATGTTGGTTGACCCATAGCTCAGCGAGATGTGGTAGGGGTCCCAGAGCCGAGGAAGTGTGGGACGATTCCTTCTCGTCCGGCGTTGCGTATCTTGTCCTGAATTTCGATGCGAGTCAGCGTGTTAAAAGCGCCTGGATCAAGGAAGAAGAATATGCGGAGGGTATGGATAGAGTACTAGAACGCGCTGGATTCACTGTGATGTTAGGATTGACAGAAGTGGTATGACTTGACAACTCACCATGGGTCGACAAATAAACTTAGGACCCGCGTAGCTATACCGCGTTTATTCATTCCATCAGACCCGCGTGTTCGACCGTAATAGTCAGATCCCTGAAACGCATATCGAGGTGCCTCGCGGTGGGTAACACCGGATTGTTGAAGACGAAACAGTTCGAGGCGCCACTCTGAGGAGGCCCATTCCCATCCCAATCCCAAACACCGTCCGTGAGATCAAGAGCCAAATGACAGAGGAAGTGATACGAGGAGAATATCGTGTTATGCGCGAGGGGGGGGTTGTACATGTCGACATTATGCTTTCGAAGTTTGAGGGACACCAGTCTCCCCCCCCTACGGCTCGCAAATACTAGCGAGAATGAGACAACCCGGGGAGGCTGGTATTTCCTGAATAGGACACCCAGCCTTACCACAGAAGCCCGGAGAGACAGAGAAGGATGGCGCCAGTCCATGATGAGAGGGCAGAACAGAACGCGCCAAGGTGTACAGCGCACTGTCGGTGTCATGGAATGATGACAGAAACGCCAGCGTTGATAGTTTTGATCATCCAAGCCGTGTGTATCGCCGTTCAGTGTTCAATTTCAAGTGGATATCAACGATAACCTGGATGAACCCGGTTAGAGCTGGGTTAACGTTAGAGAATCTAAGAGAACAAGAAACATTGTCTGATTGATTGTTCTTCACCTATTGTCACGTGTCACTATCTTTATTTATGAAAGTATTTGCCTCGAGGATCCAGTTGAAGTACCAAGTTCTAACTCGGAGCTGTGGAGTGTTGTTGATATGGTTCTGAGTGTGTGGCTGAAAGAGTGGCAAAGGAGAATAGTATTCACGATGCCCACGAGTACAATATGTTAATCACAAAAGCGCCCGCCGTTAACAGATATCTGAAGGTGCTTGTTCAGGATAAAATTAGTCGTAACGAGATACATGCTGACGCACACTTTGACCTGGAAAGCATTGTGTGAGACGTCAGAACACTAGACATTTGAGACAAACCGGTGATGAAGTGAGCCTCCCTCGATACCAAGTAAGAGACAAGACTTGCAACATCTTCAGGTGTTCCTATGACCCAAAGCCGCCTTTCGTGAATAAGCCAACATCGTCGGGAATGCACAGGGATAACACACACACACACCTTTTTGTAAAAGGCTGTCTTATTCCCCGTCAAGTTTTGCACTGCATATGTCATTCAGAAGCTGCGAGCCGACTACGAAATGGGGTGAAGGTACAGGTCAAGCGGGGTATCAATAGCACCTGGGAAGACTACATCAGCGGAGAGGCAAAATGCCTGGAAATTGTATGGCTTGAACCTGGAGCGTAGGTTTGACGGTGATCCCATGCGAGCCAAGCTCGTGTGCTAGAGATGAACTTAAGAAGATGTGCCCGAGATATGGAGTGCTGGGCTGACGTACCCGAGGCTTGAGTCAAACCTGAACTGCAAATCTAGTCGAACTGTACGCCGTCATGTTTGGCTCGCATGTAGTGAACATAAAAATAATATACGAGAAGCTAGACATTGGTGTTACCTTGCTTTCCAACTACAGAGCAAGCAAGCACCCACTATTCCTCCTCCTCCGCCTTGTGCGATCATCTGCTGTGCAGCATACTTGTAACAGAAAAAGGTTCCACGGATGTTGACACATATCAACCAGTCCCAGTCTTCAGCATTGGCTTTGAAAGCGAGGATGATAAGTGGTCTGGACGGAAGACGGATAATTGAATTTACTTTCAAGCATCAGCTTAACGAGCATGACTCCAGCATTCGCAACCATCTAAAGCGGCTCGTCAGACAGTAACGCGATAGATGAGAGATAGAACTACTCACGGCATCCAGTTCCCACGGTCCTCTACAACGCACGCAACCATCGCCTCCACGTCTCTCTCTACAGAAACGTCGCCAGCAACACTGCAAACCTTCCTGCCGTGCTTTTCAAAAATCTCGTGACTCACGAGACCGAGACTCTGTCAATCGTGGAAGATCATTCACAGCGATGCGAACCCATCATCAGCAAGCCGAAGGGATATCACTTGACAAATGCCTTGAGCAGTTCCAGTAACAAGTGCGACGCGCCTGGGATGCATGTGAGGCAAAGGCAAGAGAAGTATTGTTTACTCACTGAGACTACAGCCGAGACCTGATCGAATCTGGTGGCGCTACTCCACGATTACGAACTATAGTCGAACTCTTGGCAGCCCATTTGGAATAGAAAACGACCACTCGAAACAAGGTATACAAACTGCCAATGTGAACAGATTGTGGTCGTGGCTAAGTAGTTCGAGTGAACAACGGAGTATTGATCGGAACTGAGGCGGGCCGCTGTGCCGATATGACGAGGAGTCACATGCGGGATGAACCGAAGTAGCCAAGATGTAGCCTCAGGAGTCAGGACGTTCGTGACTTCAGCAGTACTGTAAGTATATACGATTCTATGAACGGCTAAAAGAAATTGAGATGCTGATATCTGGCGTTTGGGGTCTCTGGTATGTTAGCCGTAGAGGTGCTGCCGTAACCGTTTTCTGTCACGCCGGTTTTTCCAACTCCCGATACAACATGATGCTGCTCCCCGGGCCGGTGGTTCCTTGTTCCTTTCAAACTCTCAGGCTTGAGCCCAACTTGAAGTTGATCCACTAAAACGTACTCCACATTGACGTTCTCCTAGAACCTCGATGGCCGAAAAATGGAGAGCCTCCTGACTAAGCAAGGCCTTTAACAACGTAAGTTTGTGCCCATCATCTATGTAAAGCCCCTGTGCCTCAGAAGGCGCCCGTGAGCTGCCATCGCTTGTCAGTCCATAAAGCTTGTCAGTCCATCAAAGGCAGATGAGCTTTCAGAGACCTACCCTCTGTAGACCTTTCATGATGATGCCCCTCTAGGCAAACCCCCAAAGAATCTAATTCCTTAGACTTAAGTTCAGGATCAACCCGCAACTTATTGTCCAAACGCCAGGAATGCCACACTAACAAGGAGCACCATGAACATATTGATATATTTACTTATTATCTACCCTGCGTACACATACTTATGCCGCTACGGGCGCGTGCTTACAGAGACCATTCCGGGGCCTTGTAACTGGCCGCTAGCCTAACTGCAATCACCGTGACGTGTACAGGTTGACGTGGAGACACTTTCCTCGGTGTCGAAGATGAAGGTAGGAGTTGACTTTGAGGCGCGAAACCTGCCAACAGGAAAGGAAGGACTCATTCTGCCGCATATCGCGGATCGAAAGTCCTCACATACATATAACCATCCTTTTGGTCTACTGGTAGGTTGCATACAACGCATGGCCTCTACAATCCGTCAACTGCTAAAGCTTATTACAGAATCGGTGGACAAACTCGAAGCAGCCTGCGACGTGACAGGATGTGTTTTACCGGATCTCCATGCACCTTTTACCCCACAGTCTGAGGCCTTTCGCGCTCATCCGGACGCCGCTGAGGCTGCACGAGTGATATCTGCCGCCGCGCTACACATGGAGGCTATATTAATGCCACCTCATATCTCATTGTATCATACAGTCGCAGGTGTAAGTTGCTGAGTAAATTCGTCCCATTATCGTGTTGTTAATTATGTCTATGTTGACCCCCTAGTATTCCAAGTCGGCGGCTCTGCGGGTATGCCTTGAATCCAACGTCACCGAAATATTGCGAGAGGCAGGCTCTGAGGTAAGTAGCCCGTGACTTCCGCTGATGACTACATGGCTTAAAACGAGCTTGACAGGGACTCCACATTGACGAAATCGCTTCTCGGAATGGACAGGATCCGAACAAACTAGGTCAGTGGAAGTTTATTGTCCCGTATCCGATGAATCCTCACGAAATTCATCTTAAGCTCGATTTTTGCGTTATCTCGCCACCCACCACGTATACAGAGAGGTTACACCCGATGTTTTTGCCAACACCCGTATTTCGAGCATGATCGACACACTCAAGCCTAGCCATGATATTATAGCCAAGTAAGTGAGATACACAAATACTTTGAGTGATATTTTAGTCTAACAATATACTATTAGTCCTGAGACCAAGCACGATGGAACTAGTGGCCTGGCTGCCTTAGCTTCACATCAGTAGGAGTCAATTTCTTCGTCATGAGCAAACCAGGAACTTATGGGATCTCCACCTTAGGCTCGATGAAGCTTTCAAGGCCTCAGCCTATGCATGGGAGACCTTGTCTGATCCAGCAACTGTTACCTCTGGCGATCCAACGAGCGCGCCACTCTCAAGAGCTTTCAACGCCGGGGAAACACTTTGGGACCTTCATGCTCAGGACAAGAATCGAGCCCGCCGTTTTAATATTGCAATGAAAGGCATTCAGGCTCTCCAGCCGGCGGACGCAATTTTAAATGGTTGGGCCCTTTATATATATAAACAGAACTTCTCTTACTTAACTGTCATCAGCGTACGATTGGGGTAAGCTACCACCCGATTCCACAGTTGTTGATGTCGGCGGTGGTGTTGGCTCAGAGTCTCTCCTGCTGGCCCGCGGATATCCTAAGCTTGATATCGTGATCCAAGACCTCGCTCCAGTCATCGAGCACGCTGAAAAGGTGACAATATGTGCCGCTCGCAGGTAGATTCACTCTTATCTCATTTTCCTATCGCAGATGTGGAAGGAAAACCTACCAGATGCGAGGGTGACACTAGAGGGTAAGCATCTCTGCTTTTCCAATTGCATGTAGGAAAGCGGTTAAATTGATGAATCCTCGTTTAGTTCACAATTTCTTCGAATCTCAGCCAATGGACCGCGATGTATCCGTCTTTCTGGTGAAACAGATTCTGCATGACTGGGCGGACGAATACTGCGTCAAGTTCCTATCGCAACTTCGTGCAGTAGCAACAGAGGACACGAAGCTGCTTCTCATCGAAAGCTTGATCCCTTACGCGTGCCACGATCCCAGCGGCGATACAGAGCAAGCTACAGCGAGTTCAAATTTCCACGAGGCGCCCAAACCACTCCTTGCGAATTACGGGGCCGTAAATGAACTAGGATACGATCTTGACTTTGTCGTGAGTATAAGTCTTGTATTCAATTGGAAGCGTCTGATTAAGAGTCCATATTCATGATTAATAGATGTTTGTGTTGTTCAACGCTCAAGAACGTACTATTCACCATATCAAGGAATTATTACGTAGTGCAGGATGGATAGTGACAAGAATCAGGCGACACAAAGGAGAAACTACCTACCTTCAGTCGATTGAAGCCGCCCCACAATGAAAGATTTCGTTTCCCTCCCGCGTATCCGGTGTTAGGGCTTTTGGGTCATGATCATCAGTCAGTCAGTCTTTCTAGTATGTAGGTGGTGCAGAAGAGTTCAATGTCGCTTTTCAGTAGGCACACACCCGGTGTTTGAGATGGTCAAAGGATTAAGTATGGTACGGCATGGTTCAAGGGAGATAAAGTTAGGTACGACTGATGGTGTCTGTCTAGGAGAGACTAAGATAAAGTTGACATGGTGCTACTGAGATAACGTGATATATAGATTCATAACGGTAGTACGAGACTGGATGCTATACTAGTAGGTATGTATGTGCCACTGGCTTCGCTTTCCATCGACGCCTACATAACAAATACAAGCATAGTCGCGACACTATCCTGATTGTGAGAGAAAATTTTGACGTTGGGTCCGCCTGTTCTACTCGCGTATAGTCTGAGGGAAGTTCAAGTCGGGTCGGGGGTTTGACGCGACGTGCGTACATGATCATATATTATTTTGCCAAGAAACGAAGCGCTCCTCGTTGGGAAATGCCGGGCAGCATGCCCACAACCGCCTCCCTGACCAACGAGGGATCTGCATCCGAATCCCTGGGAGATCCACGGGGCTCAATATGGATGGTAAGTTCTATGTCATGATGGGGATACTGAGAGACGAGGGATTCCAACTCTTCAGCCTCCAACTGCTCCGACCAATCTAAATATTCGTCGTTGTTGGTGAAAACCCAAGCTTCAAAACGAATTCTGGTAGTGCAGAGGATGGTGGGCATGGCGTGTTCAAGCCACCACAAGTTCGAGGAAAAGTCATGAGACGAAACTACGAAGGCTACCAGATTTATGTTTTCGCTAAGGGATATCGGAGCTTCTGGAAAGTACGTGAGTAGAGGCGAGATTGGAGAAAAAAAGACAAACCGTGGAGGATAGCGCCACCAAGGGCAAAACGCAGACGAAGATGCTCCAAGGTAGCGCCAACCGCCTTGATGAAATCGGCCATCTTGTCGAGGTACTCGCAAGTGTTGGCGTCAAAAGTCAATCTGGTGATGCTTCGAGCATGTATATATCGGTTCGGCGAAAGAAGGAGACAAGTATAATCGCCGGCAACCGCCTCGTACGATGACAAGAAAGGCAAGGGGGAAAGCGGGGCGAACGGCACAATAGGGCCAGTGCAATGTTGTATGTTGATCCCCTGTACTTTCAGCTGAAAGATATTTTGGAAAGGGGAAAGCATTTCTTCTATGGATCGAAATGAGACGCCACTGACAACCAGTTTCCTAACGTGTGACAGAGCTACGATAGCTGCCTGCGCCCCGCGGCTCAAGGTGTAAAATCGGAACTTTTTCAAGACGAGCACGCGCAGCGTGTGCTCCAGGAAGGGCAACACCTCTTTGATCTCTGCACTCAACTGTTGATATTGGGCGTCACTGCCAGCCTCGATCATGTCCTCGGAGCAACATAGGCATTTCATACGATCCGGCCCAAAAATCGTCATTTTCCGGATAGCAGGGCCTAACGTTGAGTATGGAGAACGCATAAGTTCGATGCATTTGTGCGTGGATTGTGCCACTTTCTTGCCCTTTTTTGAACGCGACACAGCGATGGCCAGATCGTGGAAGAGCCACCGGCGTGATCGCGTGAGCCAGCGAGTGGAGACAACGCGACAAGCAAGCAGAGCTGGCCTATCATCATGGAGGTAATCGATGATAGTATCCTGGACCTCATAGGGAATGTTTGTCTTGAATGCCACTCTCATACCATAATTATGACTCGATCTGTGTTCAAGTTTAAGGTCAAAAATCAGTGATCACACACAAAAGTCGTAAGGCATGAACATACGAGGAAAGCGTGTTGTTTTCCATCTCTAGATTATATAGATTACAGCGTATGTTCAACGTGGAGATGTTTCTGTGCGAATTTGGAATGTCGGGAAAACCAGCTTCTTGTCGCTGTCAAGACGATAAAGTTATCTGCTCCTTGGCAATGTCCGTGAACACCTACTCAATGTCCCTTGTACCCCTGCAGAAACCTTGTGATTTTGCTGTTATGGATGATGGTAGAAGTTGTGAGAGTTTGCAATGGTGAGAAGTAATTCTTTTCCACGCCGCGTGGAAAGAAATTATTTCCGACATATTTGTTTGTCTGTCTGTTCAATTTGTTTTGAAGTATTTTACCTTCTTGTGCTTTGTGATCGTGCCATGAGTTGGCGTAGTGAGAGTAGACCACGTTTGGATTGGGGATGGATGAGCCTGGCGTTTGCGCCGGGGTCCAGTGCACAAGGCCGAATGGAGACGGAGACGGGTCACCCATATCGGTCTTGCTAGTGGTTGTCTCTCTGTAGGTATTATATATTTGGGGGCGCGCCATCGCTGTGGTAGAAATAGTGAAGGATTTGACCAAAATTCAAATGGCGACGCATGCCGAAATATTTAAATATAATGAATCTGTATCGTTGTATTAGGGAGGAGAGAAATTAAAGAGGATGTGAAGTGATGATGTATGTAGAATGCGAAGCTGTGATAACAGTGTGTTATGAAGAGATTGCACAGCACCGAATATTGGGTTTTGCTTTCGAATCAATATAGACCTAACTTGTCGACGACGTGAACTTGAAGAGATGCAGTAATTTGAAATATATATATGAGCAGGATGTTGTCCAGAGTGAATTTCAAGGGGTGATGATGGGAGTTGGTTATGGAGGTGAGTTCAAAGGAATTAAATGTATCAAAACAGGGGAGAAGGTGGGTGGGAGAAAAAGGAATGAGTAGTATAGAAAGGTGCATAGAAAACGACGGGCAGAGAGTTGCACAGTCGTTTGGATAGTGGAGGAAAGGAGAAAGAGCCGAAATAATCACGTGGCACTCTCTGACACAAGAATTCGCATCCGGCTCGTACTAAACTCGCCGGGTGCGACACTCGCGTGCAGCGAGCTGCATCATGCATACTCACCACATTTCACGTACTGGATACAGACATGTCTCTAGATGCACTTTTCTAAAAGCTCGCAATAGGACCTTGAGTAGTGCGCCGTCCACGACGACTCCTGACACGAGTTTATCTGGCCCGCAACCTTCAGAAGACTACCTGGCCGCCACTCCTCTCCTCTCCTCCAGCTGACCAAAACATCAACATATCACGCAAACTCGTCGCGTTCAACCTAAATGGTGTCCTTGCCCTTAAGCCACCTATTGGCAAGGGCACAAGTGGACGTCTCGCATGGCCGCGCCCCTACATGGAGACACTCAAAAACTATTTGTTCTATGAGGATACGAGGAAGTGGCTTGATGTAATGGTCTGGAGCTCGGTGAAGAAGACCAATGTGAAGATGGTGACCACTTGCTTTATGGAATCTAGGAAGGAGTTGGGGGTGATGTGGAACGAGGATCGGATGGGGAAGACGCGAAACGAGTATGGTACACGTTGCTTGAATATTAGGGCTGAGCGAGCACTGATTGGGTCATAATTCTAGGCTCACAGGCCAAAGGGTCAAAACATCTGAGAACCTCCAGGACTTTTGGCGCATGTTGGAGCGATACAAACATCATTCTTTATTTACCACCTTCCTCCTGGACGCCTCCGGAGAAACAGCTCGGTTGCAGCCATATAACCATGTCGTGTTCCCGGAGTACGACAACATAACCCGTAGTCGCAACCTGAGCGTGTTCAAGTAACGCCAAAACAAGGGAGACATGTATGATGATACATTGCTGTGTGTCGTCGGTGTCTTAGAAGCGGTGAAGAAGCAAGAGAATGTCGCGTATTGGGTGCGACAGGGAGGACTCCGTCTTTGCAAGGACGAGGGAGCGGATCCG
The DNA here is from genome assembly GCA_018858115.1 of Tephrocybe rancida. NCBI lineage: Eukaryota > Fungi > Basidiomycota > Agaricomycetes > Agaricales > Lyophyllaceae > Tephrocybe > Tephrocybe rancida. Next base: position 23,691 of record JABCKT010000145.1, read on the forward strand.
TGGTGGAAAGATCTGAGGGTGAGGGAGCACTGGAGAAGGAAAAGGATGGGCGTGCTCAAGGAGATGAGGATCGAGCTCAAATCTGCGGTGTGGCTATAAGTGAGACTTTTTATTCTGCTGCTTGTTGGTCGATCTATTTGCACCCATTCGATACATAATCGCTCGGAACATAGATACACTATCATTCCCCCATTATAATAATGCATTGCATGATATCCCTGCGACAGGGGCCTTCATCTGGGCGACCTTCGCTCGTGCTATCAACTCTGCGGCCACGTTGGTATGTGCGGAATACTCAAATTCTTCTTTTTCTTCATAACTGATTTACTGCTTCCTGATGCCGCCCGCCCCAAACATCAATCGACACGTCCTCCTATAACTTTGCCGATGACAGAAATAATGCCCACGCTATCCCGCACATCGCACGTCATGAAGATTGGGGTTTGGACTGATGTTGTCGAGGACGAGGAGAGACTTGGAGAATTTAGGGCGGCGGAAATTGAAGCCTCCTTTCTTCGATACGCTGGGATGGATCTCAGTCTGCGTCTTGCCCCTACACCCGACGATCCCTTCGAAGACGTGAAGGCACCTTGGCTTGTTGACTCTATTACAGCCAAGCTGCCCGAGATCTGGCGTCGAGGATTAGTTTATATCTACCATACGAGAGATTAGACAAAATGTTGCTGCAACGAGGTGTTGCCCTCTTACCTACTCAAACCAAGCTTGGTTACATTGTTCTGGTATAGGAAGATAGAGCGAGACGAATTGCCGTAGATTGGTCCCTCAGCATTAATCTTATCCTGTTTGCTCGATTTAATTTTGAGACCAGCACTGCTCCACGGTCCGTTATCCATATTGTGAGTCTTTCAGGAATACTATTGAGCTGCTAGGCTCGAAACCAGCCGTTCCAGAAATGGACAGTGTGAAGGGGTAATTATTTACCGGCTCACACATATCAAAAACAGAATCTCGCCCGAGAGATCAAAAAAAACATCAACACTTGCTCAACTCGACTCAACATTACGATAACTTCCAAGACGGCTGGTTCGAGTCTATTGAGTTGCCTCCACAACCGCAAGGCAAAATATAAAGATCGCACAGCACAGTCCCGTCCATTGCTTTGTCGCTGCTTCGAAGTTCAGATAAAAATATTCAATCTTCGCAGATATAATTGAACTCACACATTCCGACTTCTCCATACTACAGGCCAGTCGTTTAATGGTTTCAACCGCACACCTATGTCAAAGTTAGATTATAATCGCAATTTGATGACAGCATCTCAGACTTGCTGTGTAGTGGATGGTACTGAGGTAGTGGCCACAACTCTTAGAACAACACTCGCTGGCTTCGATGCAGGATGTGTTCTTGGCGAGACAGGTCATTGCCCTGCGGTCGGGCAAGGAGGCGGCGCTCGCGCCTGCGATGATCAGGGAGAGGGGGATGACGATCAAGGATACAAGACGCATGGTAATTGAAGAGAGATTTCGCTGGTGGGTCTAGCTGCCGTGATGCGGGTACTGGAAAAAGGCTCCTGGAGTCTGGACGAAGAGGGTTTCTGAGGAGCGAGATGGAAGGGTCATGACCTTAAGTACGCCTCAGCCACCGCTGGGTACGGCGAGTTACAAAGGTCTTGGTAGGCTTTGCATGTTGAAAGGTAAGTCATTAGCTTTTTCCGTCGAGCTTCGATGTCTGTCCATTGTCAAGCAATGCCCCCGCCCTTGGCGGACATGAATGCCAAGGCTATCCTTGAGTGTGGCTCGTGACGAGGCCCGCTCAAGACGCAACCCGGACCTAACAGCTCGGCGGCTAGCGAGGGTGGTACGACTGCCCTTCACGGCAAGATGGCAAAGACAAAAATGGAAATGGAAACGGGATAGCCACACACAACACACGCATTATTGAGGTTCGACACGTTGAAGCTCCTGAAGCCTCGGCGCGTACAGCCCCACACTCTGCCTCCAGCTTCTCGAACGTGTGTTCCATCTCGTCGTTGGCTCTCTCGAGTGGCGGCGTCTCAACGAGATTTTTGAGCCGATGTCGTTCCCTCGTTTGACACTGCCTTCCCAGCACTTCTTGTGTTTTCGTAGTATTCCCTGTTTTACTTCTGGTGCGTAGCGGTGAACGTCCGCCGTCTCTTTTTCTCGGCTTCAAAAAATGAAATTTCTTGACGCTCCAGAGTCTCGAGAAAACGTTTCTCTCTCTTCCCCTGGGCAATCTCATGATGGGCCTCGAAATCTGTTGCTTCTGCTTTGAATGCTTCCTTTCACTCCTGCTTCTGCTTCTCAAATACAAGCTGTCGCCTGGCCTCGGCAATGCTGAATGTATGACGCCGTTGTTGTGTCCTATTCTTAAACATGGTCTCTCTGCGCTCTTGCAAATGATCAAAAAGATACTGGAAATGGTGAAAGTCGTGTTATTGCGTAGGATGCGATAGGTCCATATGTCCAGGGAGGAGAAGGTCATCTTGTATGTTCGTTCCGCGGAATAGTGCATTTGGTGCCTAGGTTATGGCCGGTTGATCGGTGGAATCCTTATCCTTATCAAGAGCAGAAAACACTCACGAATCCAATCGCGGGAGACATTGGTATGCGGCGCTGGAAGTTCAGGAAAATATGAATTTGTAGTTTGACATATGGCATCGTTAACTCACGTGAATGAATAGGTGAGGGATGAAGGGTACCTCGATAGGACGAGGACTATTTGGTGAGGGCGACAGGAAAGGCACCATATCCTCCATTGGAGGCGACATCGTCGCAGGTGGCGGCAACACGGACGATGGTTCGTATTCCGGGGCATCCACTCCCAATCGAGCGCCCCTCCTGCGCCTCCCTAAATCAGGCATCCAGTGCCTTTCGCGCCGCATAGACAAGGCCCTTGTGCCCTTTGATGAGTGCCTCGAGAGGCTCGTGCAGCGACGTTGTCTCCACTGCATCTTCGTGCGCATCTCTGGCGCTGACCTGCTTATGTATGTGTAGGATCTCTAGCTCGAATGCCTCGGCGCACTGGGCGTCCCAGGTCTCGAATGCGCGCTCGCGGCGGGGCTTCACTGGTGTCATAGAAGGCTTCTCGTGCGGTGAACGTTGCGTCATGGGAGGTCATTGAGGCTGAGAATTGCTTCAAGCAGTCCGCTACCACGAGATCGTAGGCCTTGTCGCGATGCGCCTCGGCTTTGTCCCGCACATCTTCTGCGGACTCGAAGCGGGCTTGCATATCCTTCGCTTCGTCCAAAAATAGGTGATACCGACGCTCCTGTGCGAGCGCAAAACGGGCGTCAAATGCGTCAAGGTCATTGCGCCGTCTGAGTACAGCCCGGATGATGAGAGGCACCTTTATGCCGAGGGCGGAGTGGGCTTTGACACACTTGTGGATGGGGTTTATCTGAGAGCCTGGGAGCTCATCAGGGGTGGAGAAGCGGAGCGTAGAGGGTGGATGAGGAGACGAGAGTGAGATAGATGGTTGCAGTCCTTGAGTTCGCACTTCCCACCTGGGATGGGGATCTGCGTTGTGCTGTACTGGCATTGGCCAATAGTCAAACCCTTCTGGAAAGTGGTTGGGGGTTAAAAGCGCACTATCTTCATCCTCAGGCGCAGGTGTGGGAAGGGAGGTCGCTTCTTGAGGTGTCTGGGGTGGCGAGAGAGAATCGATGGGGGACGCAGCTGACCCGGCATCAGAATGATGCTCGGATCTGGCCCAAGGGACAAGCCAGAATTTGCCGGTCGTACGTCGATACATGTTGTCCTCTAGGTCTTCAGGCTTGAGCTTGGGCTCCTGGGATTTTGTGTTGGGTGGATCTTCCTGGTTTATGAGTTTGATCGTGTCCTTGGCTGGAGTGCTAAGCTGGGCACATGTGCATATTCAGCTGGGGTGTCTCTTAGGGGTCTAAAACTCACCATAGTGGCCACAAACTCATCTCGCACGCGTTCTTGGACCACAAACGCGTCTTCCTCGCGTTTCAAGCGCTCCTGGAGAGCTTTGTGAAGGTCTCCCCGGATCTTGACGCACAGCTCCTCTCTGCGTCTACGCCCGAGAAGGATGATGGTCTCTCGGGATGAGATGCACCATTCCGCATGCGCTGCACGGGCGGTTTGGTCGCGCTCGAAGTTGGCTGGAGGGTCTGGCGTTTGGTAGAGATGGTATCGCGGGTGGTTTCGGATGTGTGATGTGTGGCCTGTTGTTGGGCGTCGGAAGCGCGAAAGGACGCGTCGAGAAGTGCTTGGGTGGTGTGGAATGTTGAGAGCAAGTGGGAAAATGAAATCTGCGCGGCCGCTTCTCGATCTAATTCCCCTCGGCCTGTGCCATGGACTCGTCTAAGAATTATTTTTAACGTTTAAGGGAGCTACAAGTAGAAGGATTCGTCGCGCTGACTTTCAGATTCGGAGTAGATCACTTCCAGTGTTCCTAGAGACAATTTTCGGTGAGAAGTGCCAGTGAGCATGGCAATTAGGGCACCAGACACTCAGGCTGGTGATACACTGTATGATGGTTTAGTTCGTGTTAGCTTCCAGAAATCTGAGAACCGGAATATATGTATGTTAGTGACTGGATGTCTCGAGATAGATGTGCTCGCTGTATGAACACGAGGGGGCACGAGATCAAAAGTGTCAAATAATAGCTGTTATTGTCGAACAAACATCGCCAGATCTCCCAGTGCAGGTGTAGAATATCTGGAAGATTTCTGAGGAAGTTAAAGTTCATTGAGCCTCAGTTAAGCTTGACTGAGAAATGTTCCAAAGGATCCGGAGGGGTACCGGTAAGTAGGTGAGCAAGTCCGTTGCAAGCCCAAGTGAACAACTGCAAGAAAGCTCTGATGACGGAATAAAACAGTTTGACAATGATTTTATAGAAAAGGCGACAAGTCGACAGTAGTACTAATTAGTTCATGTTTTTGCTCCAAGTCGTCTGTGGCGTGGCGTGGAGAGAAAATATTTCTGTATGGTGTCGACCTGTGTTTCGGCGTCTAAAAGAGGGGGAACTTCGGCAACTCAAGTGAGCAGCCAATGAAAGAAAGGGCTCAGGCATCACTCCCACGCCATCGAGCTCCGCAGAAAAGCCTCAGGGTGCTTCGGCCATCTTCTCCTCGTCTCCCCTCGTACAAACTCCTCTTTCCTCTCCACCCTCACCACTGTTGCTTGTTTTTCCCTTCGTTTGTCAAGATTTCCATCATTTTCTGGGCATCGCGGTTACAGGGATCAAGTCGTAATAGGCCGTTGGATATGATGGAGTGAGGCATGGGGCGTCTATTTTGCGAGGTTAGTTGATATTGGATGCCCCACACGTTCTTCTACAATGTTTCGCTCGCTTCGACACTGATGCCCTTGACTTTTTCATTAGAGCCCAATTTCATTTTGACCTCTTCCCGATACGGTTAGGGTATCAACGCCGTTAATGTTGTTACTTCAAACCCTTCGTCTTGGCTTATATTCTATTCGCTCCTCCCGCCGTGCTAGTCATCCCAGGCAGTGGGTGCTGAAAAACTTTTTGCTCTCGCTCATGTGATACGCGTACTCGGGGAAAGCCCCTTATATCTGCCGACTGACGTGGCTGGTCTACCTTCAAATAATTCGCTCGGGCTTGTCAATCGCTATTTTGCCGCGTCTAATCAACCAGGGCACCCACGATTCACACTTCGACTTGCCTTGCGGTCCACCGCTTTTTTTTCCTGATTTTTCTCTCTCATTGTCGCTATTGTTTGTGTTTGTTATTTCAAAATGATATCGATTTTGCCAACTCCCGCGCTTGACATCAAGCCTTGACCCGCCTCTACTTATCGTTACTAGTCTCTACCCCTCCCTGATACTGACAATGTCGGATGCAGGAGCACCACCGGTCATTCCCACAGAACTTCAGCAATACGAGTAACTTTTCCTCTATACATGACTTGAGATTTCAGGCTAAATAACTCTCCCAGCTCCTACATAACGGATCCGAAATGGCAGATCAAGTTCACAATTATCTGGACATCGGTGCTGGCCTTTTTCGCAATCATAGCACTCCCAGCTATCCTACGCGGCCGTCGAATGTGGGCGAAAGAGGCGTTTGGGGTCACCGAAAATTGGCGGAGGAAGTACAACCGGCTTCCCGACAAGAAGACCCAACCATCCAACTGCGGAGGGACGTCAACACCGAAATCAATACCACGGCGGAAGAGTCGTGCCCTAGTTGCAAGGGTCGTGTCTACACTAGGCTCAGTCTTCTACTGGACACCACCCATCGTTGGGCTTAACGCAGGCCAGAGTACGTTCGCACACATCCTAATTTCACACACACACACCCATCTCACGGTTTCCAGTCTTTTTAATCGTGGGATACATCGCAGCCGTCCTCGCATGCATCTGCACCTCCTCGCAGCTCCTCTCAAACCCGAACCGCGCAGGCTTCCTTGCGCTAGCACAGCTCACGCCCGTATTCCTCCTCGCATCCAAAAATACGGCGCTCTCGCTGCTTCTCCCTCCTTTTTTTGCATACACCCGTCTTAATGCGCTACATCGCTGGACGGGCCGCACGCTGTTTATTGCCGGGGCGCTGCATGGGGGCTTGTGGATCAATAATCATCTAGTGTGGGATATTCAGATTATTGGAGAGCAGAAGGAGACGAGTGGGGTCGCTGCGCTTGGGGTGTTGTGTATGATTGTGCTGTCGAGCTTGCGTCCTGTGAGGATGTGGGCGTGGGGGGTGTTTTATTGGGTCCAGTGAGTTTTGAATGTTCTTGGTTGAGGGCATCGTCTGATACGACAAATGTCACTAGCTACTTGGCGGTACCAGCGTTCTTTATTACGGTGTGCTATCATACTACGTATGCAGCCCCGTGGATATACCCGCCCATCGCGATCTATGCGTTTGACCTCTTCATGCGTGCGGGTCGGTTTAGACTCAAGGACGCCCGGCTCATCCCCGTCGATGACCAGATGACTATCGTGAGTCGGCCTCCCCTCTCCTTTAACCCTCATTGTTGAACGTAACCAACGTACAGATACACATACCGGACTGCGATGCGGGCTTCCAGGCGGGCCAGCACCTACGCCTGCGGGTGTTCTTCGGTGGGCGGGTATTCGAGTCCCATCCCCTCAGCATCATGTCCGCCCCCAGCGCTGCGGGACACCCCACGACGTGCCTCACCGCCGGGGACATGGAGGCGTACTACACATTTGACACGAAACGCGACTCCGATAGCATCGAGAGCACCGAGGAGCCTCCTACCACCCCCACGTCCGACCTAGGCGCAGGCATCATCCTCGGGGCGCGTGCTGCAGGTGACTGGACGAAATCCTTGAACGCCTACGCGCGTGACTGGATACAGGACGCCTCACTCCCCATCGGAGAGCCAGAAGGAGACGAAGAGAGCAGAGCCGGGTCTTCCTCCCCCACTTCCTCCTCGGCCCTGAAGGAAGTCCCGACGAGCGTTCCGGTGCAGGTGATGTTTGATGGCCCATATGGAGGGTGCTCAATTGACCTTGCGGGGTGTGAGCGTGTGGTGCTTGTTGCGGGGGGCAGTGGCGCGACGTTTGCGATTGGGTGTATGGATGCTCTTGTTGCGCTTTGTGCGAGTCCCCCGCCTGGGGTGCTGCAACCGAGGACGAGGAGGATACATTTTGTTTGGTGTACGAGGTCGCCTGGTATGTTTGCTCCTTCCGCTCTTGTTGTGTTTACTCGTTCTTATGTGGCTTGGTAGGTTCCCTCAGTTGGTTCACACCGCTCCTGGGTGCGATTGCCAGGACGGCGGTAGCGGCTGGCGTGCGCCTTACCATGACCGTATACGTGACGTGCATGTGCTCGCCAGATGAGGCGCGGGTGCCCGGGCTCGAGGTGCGGGTCGGGGGGCGGCCAGATCTAGGGCGAGTCGTGCGCGGGGTTCCCGTGGGGCATATTGGGATGACACTGGAGGGTGGGGAGGGGTTATGTTCATGCGGGTGCGTGGATGAGGCACTGAGGGCACAGGCGGAGGAGGAGGAGGAGGAGGGGAATTTAAGGACAGACGAGGAGAAGGGTGAGACTGAGGGGAGGGGCAGGGAGGAGACGGTGGGTGTTTGTGCGAGTGGTCCGGAGAGTTTGACGAGGGAGGCGGCAAATGCGGTTGCGAGACATGCGGCGGGGGGGAGGCAAGTAGGGTTCCATGCGGAGATCTTTGCTGTATAGACCCTTGACTCGATGTACTTGTAATAAGATGTACTTTATTTACCAAAAAAATCGCTGAATAAGCATTTGATGTGACATAGATCTGAGATCACACAGAACTTGCCACGTGACAACTTGCAGCTGAACGCGACCTGGATATCTCTCCGGTGATGAAACCCAGTGAAAAGTCCGTTGATGATAGTGCACAACGGCGACTGAACAAGTATGCGGACTAATCACGTAGGCCGCCCCAGGCCGTGCAGTTGTTCGGATAGTGTAATTTTCGGTCTTCAACTTCACTCCGGAAAGCAATTTCGAGGCCGCGTCAGATTGAACATGATGACTGAAAACGTCTCATGACACTGCAGACAGCCAATTGCAAGTGGGTATTACTTACACGTGTTGACTATGGAGACGTTATAAGGAGGACTCTGCGGCCACGACTCAGACGCTACTTACTCAACCACTGCAACTCCACCATCGAACTCGCAATGTCGGCAGTCTTCACGTATACCTTCGATACACCCGCTTTTAAAGGAACCTCGACGCTCAACACTGGGTCTGTACCCTTTGTTCGCCTTATGGAACGATGCACTGAGCGATCTATGTAGGCTCTTCATCGATGGCGCTTTCGTCGCACCATCTGATCCTACATCTACGATCGAGTGAGTGCGGCTCATTTGAACGCAACATTCGCCCTGCTCAATCCAATTCACAGCGTTGTGAACCCTTGTATGAAACACTCAATCTCTTGACCTTGATTTCTACTAACTGTATCATCTTGATCAGCAACTGGAAAGCTCATCACGTCTGTGAGTTTGGGATCCGCCAGTGATGTCGACACCGCCGTGAACGCCGCCCTCAAGGCACGGTTATCATTCTTCTTTGTATTCCCGTCATTCGCTGATCATGATGGCTTCTTATGTAGGCGTACAAAACCATATGGGGTCTCAAAACACCCGGAACCCAGCGTGGGCGCCTCTTGAGCAAGCTTGCCGATCTACTAGAGAACGATCTGCCTGAATTTGCAGCGCTTGAGGCACTCAACGTCGGCAAGTTTGATCGTGCATTGGACTCTTACGCATCACTGACCGAATACCTCAGGGAAAGGCTTCCTCAGTGCGTCTGGGGAGATTGCCAGCTCGGTCTCGATCCTCCGTTATTATGCGGGATGGGCGGATAAGGTCCAAGGAAAGACCATTGAGGTATATTCAGTTTTGGGTAGATATTCGGGGGATCAACACTGATGCGATACATCCCAGACGGATGAGAACAAGCTCGCGTACACACGACATGAGCCATATGGCGTTGTGGTATATGTTTCTCGTACATGTTGCTGTCGCAGGTCATACTAACTTTCCGCCGTTATCCAGGGCGCAATCACACCCTGGAACTTCCCTCTAGTAAGTGAGCGCAATCGCTACAGATAAATTCTTACTTATTCTTGAGCTAAGAACATGTTGGTGTCGAAAATTGCGCCAGCTCTCGCGACGGGGAACTGTATCGTGTTCAAGGCAAGTAATCGGAAGAGTACTCTCCATGAACGATGTCTTCAACTTTTGTAGCCATCTGAGGTCACGCCCTTGACTGCGCTCAGGTTCGCTGACTTGATCAATAAAGCGGGCTTTCCTCCTGGTGTCGTTAACATCGTCAACGGCCTTGGTATTACTCCCTTCTCTAAACCACTAGTCAGCTTCGCTCAATGGTTTCAAGGTCGCGTGGTCGGCAGTGCCATCTCGGAGCACCCACTGATTTCCAAAGTTTCATTCACGGGGAGCGCCGCTGTCGGCCGCAGCATTCTCCGCGCGTCGTCAGATACGAACCTCAAGAACGTAACTTTGGAACTTGGCGGAAAGAGCCCCAGCATCATATTCGACGATGCCGATATCGAACAAGCCGTAAAATGGGCTGCCTTCGGCATCTTGTAAGTTATTCAATCACTCTGTCATTCTATCTTTGACCCGGGATCATTTATTCTCAGCTTCAATGCTGGTCAGGTGTGTGTCGCGGGATCCCGGATCTTTGTTCAAGAAGGGATCTACGACTCGTTTGTCCAACAATTCTCCGCGGTCGCAAACGCGCTTGCTAGCGCCACAGGAGATCCCTTCCAACCAAATACTCAGCATGGCCCGCTCGTGTCGCAAGCACAATTCGACGTATGTCCTGATCGACATTTCCGTGCCTTTGTCTTGTGCATTTACGATTATCTACAGCGCGTCATGGCATACATTGATTCGGGCAAGAGCGATGGTGCCAAGGTGCTTGCTGGTGGAGAGCGTCATGGAAGCGAAGGCTATTTCGTTCAACCCACCATTTTCACGGATGTCAGGCCTGATATGAAGATCGTCAGAGAGGAGATCTTTGGTCCCGTGGCTTCGATCATCAAATTTACCACTGAAGAAGGTACAGACGAGCGCAATTCTCTCTAAGTAAACCAGCAGGCCCATGACCAAATGAATCTCCTATTTACAGAGGTAATCGAGGCGGCCAATAACACCGAATATGGGTTATGGTGCAGCGTGTTCTCCCAGAATATCTCTCGTGCTCTTCGTGTTGCCCACTCGATGGAAGCTGGCACTGCAATGGTGAGTGCAAATCCACCCCTATCTAGTATTTTGGCCCGAAAGCGCACCGCGTTATGCAGATCAACGCCTCCATGGCCAGTGAGACTTCGGTGCCATTCGGAGGTTACAAGCAATCTGGTATTGGTCGAGAGATGGGGGATGTGGCCCTTGAGACGTTCGTACCCTTTTGCTTTTCAAATGAAATTAAACTTGACGTCGTGTTGCTAGTTATACGCAAGTCAAAGCCGTGCATGTGAACATCGGCCAGAAGTTGTAAAGATGGTGGAAATTCAAGACGAACCTCTCACGAGTTACGACAACTGCAAGACTGACCTACACGACTAGTACAGTACATGATCAATATGCGAAGTAAAAACAATACAATTTGTTGCATTCCCGCCGCACCCGGAGCCCCCGAGTCCAGCAGATGATAAATAGTGCTACGTGTCACAAGCGCAACCAAGGAAAGTATGGGAAGACGCAAAGTGGAGAGCTGAGAGCGAGGAGGACCGGCCCGGCGTGTTCAATTGCCGGCATATGTGCATCTGATTGGTGATTGATTGCTCCCGAAACTGTTTATAACTTACTTTTCCCCACAACATGCTTCACAAACCATGTCACTCGCCGTTACTTCCTCAACTTCGTCCGCAAAGGCGCGCATCCTAGCTAAGCACGACGACGACGTTGTCATCGTCTCCGCAGTGCGTACCGCTATCACCAAGGCCAAGAAGGGTGGCTTCAAGGATACTTCACCAGACCTACTTCTCTCACACGTTCTTCGTGCTGCTTATACCAAACCTGGCCTCGATCCCGTTCTTATCGAGGATATCTCTGTTGGAAATGTGCTTCCTGACCGGGGTGGCGCAAGCGCGGCGCGCATGGCTTCTCTACATGCCGGGATACCTCTCACAAGTTCAGTCAACACTGTGAACCGTCAATGTTCATCGGGCCTCACGAGTGTGAATCATATCGCAAGTCTTATCAAGATTGGTCAGATTGACATTGGAATTGGTGCGTACTATCTTGTAGTTGTTGACTACTGCCCCTAATCTGTTGTACAATCAGGCGCGGGTGTAGAATCCATGACTCATGGGTTCGGGAAGAAATACCAGGAGGCAGAGTTCTCGGCCGAAGTTCTGGAGAACCAGCTTGCTCGCGACTGCCTCATTCCCATGGGACTCACCTCCGAGAATGTCGCCAGCGATTACGGTCTTTCACGTTACGAACAAGACGTCTTTGCTGCAGCCTCCTTCCAAAAAGCTGCTGCAGCCCAGAAGGCTGGGAAAATATCCCCTGAAATCCTTCCCGTCAAGGCCAAGATTGTCGACCCCAAGTCTGGCGAGCGAAAGGAGGTGCTGGTGGACTATGATGATGGTGTTAGGGAGGGTGTGACAGTTGATACGCTCGCGAAGCTGAAGCCGGCGTTCACGAAGGGGGGGTCTACGCACGCGGGAAACGCGTCGCAAGTTTCGGATGGCGCTGCAGCTGTTCTCCTTGCTCGTCGTTCCGTCGCCGTGAAGCTTGGGCTTCCCATCATTGGCAAGTTCGTTTCGGCGGCTACGGCGGGCGTACCACCAAGGATCATGGGTGTTGGCCCTGCGTATGCCATTCCTAAGGTTCGTTCCTTGGTCGCACTGCGTGATTTGTATGCTCAGCTCTCCATTGATAGGTTCTCAAGCAGAATGGACTGGAGATCGGCGACATCGACTTCTTTGAGATCAACGAGGCGTTTGCAAGCCAGGCACTATTCAGTGTACGTCACCTCGGTATCCCGATGGAGAAGGTCAACGTCCATGGCGGCGCAATTGCCATTGGCCATCCACTAGGTTGCAGTGAGTGGTGTCTTCGCCACTTTTTTACTATACGGTTCTGATCTTTTTCCCTCCAGCCGGCTCACGGCAGATTGCAACGGGCATGAACATCGCGCGACAGTATGGTGCGCGTGTGTTCGTCACAAGTATGTGTATCGGGAGCGGGATGGGTATGGCAGCTGTCTTTGTCAGTGAGCAGTAGCGCTCCTCTGGGGCAATTGAAACGAACCTTCCATGTATATCATATTATCGATGCTGCTACTCAAGAGCATATTTCCTTGGACTTTCCATCGACCCAAACTTGACTACTGTGATTTCCTCGTCATGTCTTTCTCTGTTTCCCCAAGAGCTTCAACTCACACCTCCTTTTGGAACGTTTCTTTGGCCTAAGGAACGCTTCTCCTTTCCTGGGAATTTTCCTACGTGTTCGGCGTTTGTTCGACAATATTGCCATCAGCCTCGTGGCCTTCTCGTGTTCATGACTGCATCTTTTCAAATATTGTCCAGTGAGTATATCCCTATCCGAGCATCACAGGTACTGATATACCTATACACTGATTAGCACTCTGATTGAAAGCAAACTCGAATGCACTGTCAAGTATCTAGTTCCATAACCGCCATGCTCGCTGGATCTTCTCGACGAAAATCTTCTCTGGGAATGTTAGAAGCGATCTACGCCGAATCCGAAAGCCAACGCGACGAGGCATTTCAGTTGAGCTCCCTCGAACGCCAGAAACAGTTCTCGGACGAGGAGAAGGCCCAGGCTCAAGGGGAGATAGATCGTGGAGCGTCTGCGGAGAGTTCGTTGTCACACCTTCTCTCGACATTCCAGTCCAATAATGGGGCCAGAGATGCGTCGTTTCATGCTGCGGACGCCCAACAAGAGACAGCTTACCACGAGGCGGAGGCAATCCGAGATGCCCTCGTTACCAAACGACAAATGCTCCAGGCTGCTGTCTTCGAGCGCGATCAAGGCATCCGTGCAAAGCACGCTGAATGGTGTATCGCAGCTAGAGAGGCTGTCATTATCCTGGGCCGTAAGCGGAGGGAGGAAGCCAGTGTGAAGATTCGGAGTGACCTTGAAAAGGCCTTGCGTGAGCGTTTGCAACGCGAGGAAGACGCGTTTCAGGCTGAAGAGCGTGTACGTGATGAGTTTGTATCCACTTTGGTGAGCCTGGTGAATTGAATATCGTGAATGATAAACTGAAGAGACGATTAGCTCAAAGGCACAAGAGAGGGTGCGATCAAGGCCATACTTGAGAACGGCGACGTCATATCTGAGAACAGTGAACCCAGCACACCACAAGAACTCCAGCCCGAGGAGCCCAAAACTGAAGACTTAGAAAGGGAATCGTACTACTTATATACACGTACTTCTGGCAAGTATACCTGGGATGTCATCAGCACAAAACCTCCCGACGAATCTGATGGCGATACGTCCGAGAAAGTTCCATCTACCATCTCTGTCGCCACCACTCCAATATTAGCATCTCCCCTGGAGAATGGCGTCCCTCCGGCTGATGGAAATGTTGTGGATCCCGAGCCTCACAGTGACGATTACCGAGATCCAGGCGAGTACCACGTTGTTTTCAATGCCTCCGCAACCCCACTGCCTCGAAACAGATCTCCGCTTGTGCAGGACCTGATTTCTGCTCCCAACACTGTCGCGTACCAAGATAACTCACAAATCCAAACCAAGTCCCAGGTAACTGGAGGGCCTTCAGTCCCACCAGCATTACTCCTTTCTCCGCCATCGGCACTCCTTGCACCCCTCGACCAAGAAAAACACCAGTCCCAGGCTATTCATGATGAGCCCAGCCACGAGCGAATGGCGGACTACGGTGCAAACTTAACTCGGGCATTTCGAAGTAGCCGGGCATTTAAACGACGTAATGACCTTGATGCATTTGGCCCCCGTTTTGCGCTCACCCAGCAGCGGCGGCATCAAATATTTCTGGATGAAGGGAGGGATATGCAGGCCCGTTTTGAGGTAGCAGAAGATGTGCGAGACAAGGCTGAAGCATATCGGGATAAAGCCTATGACCTCATGGTGGCGGACTGCCTGAAGGAGTTCGAGGCCTTGATGACCTCTCACGACGAGACATTTTCTTCACGAGAAGCTGCACGCGAAGGTGGAGAAGCTCAACGTGAGCGAGCATTCGAGGCTTGGGACGCACAGTGCAAACAGGTGTTCGAGTTGGAAGTTTTGCATGTGAGGAGGCAGGTCAGCGCTAGAGCTGCGCATGAGGATAAAGTGGCGGCAATGTCGCTGCTTGAGCCGCTCCAGGCACTCGTCGAAGAACATAAGGACCTCGTTTATGCTACACGGAAGGCTCAGGATACACGATTTCGAGAGGCTCAGGCCAAGAGGGGTGCTCAACTGGATGTGACAGCCCCTGAACCTGAACTTCCATCCGTGCTATCGTCGGCTATGAGTTCACCTCCAATCGTGGGCAGGATGCATTTGGAGGAGTCTGATTCACCCTCGCACCGCCCCAACGTACTACCCTTCAGCCCCCACCCATTCTTTCGAGTGAGTTGACCATGTTTCGTCCCAAACCCTACAAGTTTACCTGTCTTCTCAACCTCAAACAGCGCCGCCTCCCCATGTCTCCCGCAGCTGGATTCGTGAGTGCATCATGCTTGTTCTCTGCGGAAATGTCGGACTTACCCCATAATACACTTATGATAGGCACCGACTGCACTATTTCGGGGGACAAACGTACAGGATAGCCTCCTCCTCCCTGGAACCGTTAACGAGTCGCAGCCAAATCGAGAATACGAATTTCATCGTTTCCAGTATATCTTTGAGCGTTCACAAGACCGCAGAGACACCGTGTTTGAGAACGGACAACGACGGCGACGCTACGCGTTTGATGTTGCTGAGACCAGGCGACAGCTGATGTTCGAGAAGAAGGAGCAGAAAAGGAAGGAGGCATTCTGTGAAGCTATCCTAACAGGTTACGACTTCGTCGGATCAGTGTCCAAAACGGCTCTCCCCTCAAAACTCGTGGCCCCCACCCACAACTTGAAACTACCATTTTGACCGCGGGCGCAGTATCCATGACTATGGTATATGACTACAGAAGATCACACAACGACAATTATCCTTTTAAATTCAATCTTTGTTTTGGTCTATCATCAACTGGGCTTTCGAACGAGCACAGCTTTGGTATTCCTACAAGTTCCCCAGTCGACACGTATTCTCGGAACGTCAGCCAGGAAATTGTCGGATAAATCATTCGAGCTAAAACTCGTACCATTCGTGCTCCATAATGATATTCCTCATCTCACCGTGGTGGCACTGCTCTACGGTAAGCTTGTTCGCATTCTGCGCTTAGCGAGCAAGAACTCAAAGTTTCTTAGGCATGTCATTGCCTATATTTGCCCTTGCAGTCCTTCAACTTTTGTACGGGCAATCTGCCAGGCCCGTTCAAGCTGCTCAAACATTTACCTGCAGAGAGCGTGGGCTCGTATCTCCTGGTAGTAAGATTCTACTTGGAGTCTGCCTCCTCAACTTCGCACTGGCCTCCATGTTTCTTGTGAGTCTGTGACCATCTGTGCAGCAGTGGGGATGGATTTACTCACCGTGCTGACCTGTCTACCTGGATTCAACGATCCTCGTAAGCCGATGGCGGTGGGCACCGACACCATCGGTGCGGCTGGCTACCTCAACCGACTATATTATATCGCATCTTGGATTCAGGAGGTGGGACTACTGGTATTGGTTCTCATAAGCGATGCGATTGTAATTTGGAGAGCATGGGTTCTGTGGCCAACGCAGTCAGCTGTAAAAGGTTTGCTTTCCCTCCTGCTGTTGGCTTCACTAGGTTAGGATGTCCCATATCACACATTGGAAACGATGGACAATAACTTGTCATTAGGTGTCGCAGCCAGGAACTCATCATGGATGTCCCCATTGCTCCCGTGCTGGGAATAGCCGTTCTATACACATTCTTGCCTCTGTCAGCCGCTGCAAATGGCGTGGCAACACTGTTAATTGCCATCAAGTTCTGGTGACCATTGCGCGCTTAGCTGCTAGTACACACGACGGCCGATATGAACTCGGATTCCATGAATAGGCTTCATCACCAAGTCATCGAGTCCTCACGGCGGAGGAGCCAGTCTGCAGTAGAAAATGTTTTAATTTTCTGATTGAGTCCGGCGTCGTCTACTGGACGATTCAAGTAGGTCTACATAAAGGCTTAGAAACTTCATGCCAACTAACACCTCATAGGTAGCCAATGTCGTCTTGATATATAAAGGACAACTGGGTTTAACCCTTCCTGGTATAACCGTCAAAAAGGTTATGAGCGATTTATACTATGAAGTAACAGTAAGGCTAAGGCAATGTTTCGTTGAGTCCGACTAATACACGCATTTGCAGACAATCTATCCATTACTGGTCATACTACTTGTGAGTCACAACCGCTCTGTCATCGAAACATTTGGCTTTCCAACGGCAAAAAACCACGAAGTCATCGAGATCTCTTTGGAGCGGGAGGCAATCGGGGGGGACTCTACACCTCTATCGTCCAGTAGTGCTGTATAGCACAACATAAATAAGTACCAAGTGTCGGCATCTTCGAAGGTCTTCTAGTTCAAAATGGAGGTTATGACCATTTGAACCACGGAAAAGCGCGTTGAAGATTGAAGAGAGCAAATTCAATAACAAGAAACATTTTTTGAAAGCTCTAAACGACGACATGTGAAGGAAATATTCGTACGTGTGTCAATCGAATGTACAGCCAAAGGAGGGGTTGCCCCTCTATATCGCCACAGTCGCAAATTGTAGAGTAGTGGAAAGACCAGTTCGTGATGCATGATGGGCTGATGATATGCTTGAGGCAGGTGAATGGCGGGAATCCAGTGAGCCACCACTTCGCTATGGTTGCAATACTTGAAGCGTGGGCAATATTGTCAGTGGTCGATAGAACGGAGCCTTCCTGTGCCAAGGCAGTGTGGATGCATCTAAATCTCAATGAAGTCAATAAAAGATAGGAAGCTGCACGATATGAACCCTCACCTGACAGTCTATGGCCAAACCACTGGTCTGATCTCTATCCCCATATCCTTTAGCACACTCATCCCTTTCTCCTTCCAATGCTTCCTAGCCTCCTTGTTTGTCCATCAAGAATCCGTGCCGTCCACCTTTTCCAAGGTCTTCCCAAGGCTGAGTCCCCTCTGCCGTATCCAATAAGCCACATTATCCTGGCTCCTCACCGCTTTCAAGCGACACACAACAAGGTATCGTCGTACGTTTCTCCATCCTTTTGGGTCTGCTTAAACACCGTCAGGTCACGCTTGCGAGCGTTGATAACGTATTATGGGACGGGTAGGTGGTTGTATGGCTGCTGCTTCGCTTTGTCGTAGTTGTGGTCCAGGAGAAGCGTTGTATACATCGAGTGAGAGTGTATCTCCTTCATCTTCAGCTCCTGCCAAACAGACGTGAGATTCTTGGTGGTTTCGGCGGGCTGGTCTGCATCACCACCTGTCAGTGCCAAATTACTGAGTTTCGAAGCGTACAAAAATACATACCATCCTGGTTCTTCGTCGAGTCCATCCGATGTTTCGCCCACACCCCCAGCAGCTCGGGCTAAACTTCTTAAAGTACCTTTGCGCCATCTTGGTTATATGGAGCTTCCTCGTCGAGCTCCAGACCATTACATCGAGCCATTCCTTGGTCTCACCACGGAACAAACAATTCCAGAGCGTCTCTATATACGGGCGTGGCCGTACGAAATGCCTATTTTCGTGCTTGCCTAGTGGAGACCTTAGTAGAAGAGCACCGTCGAGGTCGAACACGATGAGCTTGCGCGATGTGTTGATTTTTTTGTCGGCTGGAGGAGAGTCGCGGCCAGATATTCTGAAGAACGCGAGCTCGTTGTAGAGAATCTAGAGCGAGACTAGAAAAGTGTGCATCTTGATATATATCTGTGTCGAACGTATACGCAATCAAAAACAAGTGCCAGAATAGCGTGGGATATTTGTTTAAGAATGCCGTTACGGTTGCCATCGTCACCGCCGTTGGGAGTGGGGAACGCCCTTCCGTTCTCAAGCTTACCCACATCGAAGCCGGGTCAGCCGGAATATCTTGATTCAATTGTCGTACGTCCTTTCCTTGATTTCTTTTCTTTTCTTTGCTTACTTTCGTTCTTTATCTTTGAACCCGTTGTCCTCTGACCATCCTTTCATTCAGGCTTTTGCACAAGAACAAACGCACAGCTCGTTATAAACCGACTTGAAGTGCTTCGAACGATCAGGAAAGCCTTACGGACGCCCACAGGAGAACCCAAAACTTGAAAACGAAGAGAGACAGAGATTGGATCTGTGATTTGATATCGTACAGACTGATGGCTACTGTATACACTGAACCACCAGGTGCGTAATCCTCTACAAATCCCAGTAATTATGCTGATCACTGCTAAAACTATAGTGCATATGCCGACATCGCCTGTGTACGCAGATTCACAGGGCAAGTATTTGATCTCTTATTGTTCTACCCCAGTCGTGTGTGCTTATTGTTCTTTCGATTTTGTATAGGTCCCACAACGACTGCCACATACACCGAATCACTAGGTGAGCTGCTTTTAGTATCCCTGTTACTTCGAGCTATGCTAACTTGAAGGGAAAGTACATCCAGAGCGTCGCCCGCTCTCGATCTGTCTCGACGTTCCACCGTCGTCGTCGCCATTTCCCTCGCCTTCATCATCTTTCTTACCACCACCGATGCCAGGAAATCACGAATTTGCGATGCGCCCGCCTCCGGCTGGCCGGGGCACGAGAAAGTCTAGTCTTGCAAATGGGGGTTTGAACGGGGCCCAGACTCAGAAGGAGGACGAGGTGCTGTCGCCGGTGGCCTCGGAACCAGTACAAAGGCTGGGTGTATCAGAGGAACTGCATAAGAAGGAGTTAGAGTCATCGTTGGCCACACCGATACCAACGACGGTGTCGTTGCCCTCACCAGCGCCAACGCCCTCGCCCCCACCGCAGCCGGCATTGGACCCCACGACACCAACGCCTACACCTACACCAGCTCCAACACCAGCCCCTCCACCCACAAATATCACCACAACAAACCCCGCATCTATCACGATCCCATCGCCACTACCTTCGCCCTCACCCTCCACCAAGTCACAGAGCACACCACAGACACAATCACCAGCACCGACGCCCAACCGTCGTGCTCCGCCTTCTCCCGCTGCATCGCGGCGCGTCTCCTCCATGTCCACATTCTCGACTCGTTCCCGTACGCCTTCCACGAGTGCTGCCGTATCCCGTGCAGGCTCCACACGACGTCCGGGACGGACAGGCTCCACATCCGTCCCCGCACCGCAAAGTACAAGCACACCCCCACACGCGGCCCCACCCCCCGCACTTCCCCGCGTGCTTATCGTAGTCCGGGACTTTGCCTATGATCGTGATGACGAGCGCTTCCACGGGAAGGGCGCATCCGTCCCCCGTGTGAATCACCTTGCAGTATTGCATCGCAAGCTCGCGGGGCTCCCGGACGAGGATGACGAAGAGGTGGGGGGGGAGGATCTCGATTCCACGGGGGAGGTTGATGCTGCGTGGGATTTGCTCCGACGTGGATGGGGCGGGGGGTTCGGTGCTTCTTCTACAGGCGCGAATGGATGGGGCCATGGGGGCGCGGGGCCCAGCCAGGCTGAGATGGATCTCAACTTTGGTGGTCACGCGGACGATGTGGATGATGACGGGGAGTATGGCGAAGAGGAGGAAGGGGACGGAGAGGAGGAGGAACCGCTGTACCCTGGCCTGTACCGTGCGATGTACGCTTTTGAGCCAGAAGGCACGGCGGAGATGGCGCTCACGGAGGACCAGGTCGTGCGTGTTGTTGGGCGCGGTGGAGGCGTTGGGTGGGCTGTCGTGCTTGTGGATTCTGACGACTCTTCTGCGTCCCCCGAGATCGAGGCGGATGGGAAGAAGCACGCGCTCGTGCCTGAGAGCTATCTGGAGCCTGTCCGGCTGGACTGGGAGGACGAGGAGAGCGCGTAGCGAGTTGGTGGGCCCCTCCCGCTTTGTTCCGTCGTCTTGGTTCTTCTTTCTTTCGGTTTTCTTTCATTGTTTATCCCTCCACAATGTTGTCCATCGCGATCGCCTGCTTGCATGCACACTTATTTACGTACTTAAACACACACATACCTTCCCCCACACATACCGGATCCGTATTCCTTGGTGCTGCGCAATAATTATGTTTTGTTTCTATCATCTCCTTTGTGGCCCAGCACTGCATTGAGTCAAGGAGCAAGTCGCCTCGTTGTAAGAAGTATACTCCTGCTCCCTAAAAATTGTCGATACTGTCTATGTAGCCTATAGAAAGTTACATAGAAGTTTCTGCAGGACCTTATCCTTTTTTTGAAAGAAGAAAAGAAACATATGTTTCTATTGTATTCCCTCTAGCCGACTTGAACGACTGACCTCGTCATACCAATGCAATGACAGTACTAGTGACGCGCTCTACCACTGAGCTAAGAGGGAGTTGTCAACCGTTCGTTAGCAAAAGAGAATGACCCCATGATTCGCGAGTACGAAGATAAAAAAGTGAGAGAACACAACAAGTCCTTTATTCCGGAAGGCTGTTCACTAGCAGAATCGAGCTTATGGCTCAGACTTGCATAAAGGAATCTCAAATTTGAAAATAGACTACGAAAGAAGAGGAAAGAAGGTGTGCGCATGGGTGTGCCACTGTATCCAGCTACACAGGTGCACGCATCTCTTGATGAATTGATATGTTTTAAGATCATATGTGATTGATATGTAAATTCTATGCAATTACAATTTTTTGGCGCAATAAGTTTTCAATAA
>JABCKT010000146.1:0-44780 GCA_018858115.1 Tephrocybe rancida
TTACCTCATATACTAACATGTAGCTCATAGATAACCTGGGATTGGGCATTTACGAAGCTGTTGTTTTTGTAGATGCCGTACCTGGTTGATACAAGTTTGCACACGATGTTTGCCAAGGACATATACGGGGACACTCATTTTGTAGATGAATCTTATCAAACGTCATCGGCTTTAAATTGATTCTTGTGTTTTGTGATCATGCCATGATTCGACATAGGATGAGTAGACCACGCTAGATTGGGGGTGGATGAGCCTAGTGTTTGCACCAGGGTCTAGTGCGCAAGGCCGAGTGGAGGCAGAGACGGATCACCCACATCGGTCTTACTAGTGGTTTTCTCTGTGCGGGGTACATTCTATCTGCCAGGGATAAGTAATCACCTTGCTTTGACTCTTAGCTAGGTCTCTCCAGGTCTACTAGTGCATTTCGCTCCGGACGCTGTTCGTGATTGCCTCTTTTGTCCTCGTGCAAATGCTGTAACTACCTATCAAAGTTACAGGTTTTGTACATGTCTCAAATCAAGATCCCACCATCCGAAGGAGGAGGAGTATATTATACTGACGTGGTCCCCAATTGGAACGATCAGTTCACCGTGGAAAATATAGGACTTACCGAGATCAAATTAAACAAGTCTGCATCCCCCACCACGGCTCCTCAGTCATGGAGGAAAACGACCAGGCTGCTCTGGCCAAAGAGGAGAAGACCGCGGGATCCGATGCGCCTGAACACCTCACTGACGACTTCAGCGTATCTCCGTCAACTCTCTTCAAGCTGGACATTCGCCTAATGCCTGTTCTCACTATGGTGTTTCTCCTGGCGTACTTGGTGAATACCATTCTGACCTTGCTTCCCAATCCTGACCACCACGCTTAGGATCGCACCAACATTGGCAATGCTCGGATCGCGGGATTACAGAAAGATCTGAAGTTAAGCAATGTTCAAGTACTATCTTTGGCATTTGAAAGTGCTCTTTGACTGATCAGACCGTTATCTAGTACAGCACGGCGTTGACTGTCACACTGGTGTGAGTCAGCTCCTCTCACAAATATTTGTTCTGCTAAGCGCGTATCCTTCGGCAGTCCCTACATCGCCGCCGAGCTTCCTGTCAATCTCATTCTCAGAGTATGGCGACGTCATTGATATAGGGCCAAAAAATATTGAGAGTCTCTACCAGGCAGCCGGAGCTGACCGCGTTCTTCCAACTATGTTAACACTCTGGGGAGTTGCCTCAACTCTGCAAGGTATGTCTTCCGACATTCGCTGAGAATACGAACAGCTAAAACGCCACGATTAGGGCTGACCCACAATTATCAAGGCCTGTTGGCTTGTCGATTTTTCTTGGGGCTTTGCGAAGGTGAGGAGGCAGGAGCTTTCTATATGAATTACCTTGTAAACACTTAGAGTTAGGTGCCTTTTCCCCTGGAATTGTCTTGTATCTATCAGCCTTCTACCCTCGAGAGCGCCTACAATTGCGGTCAGTCGGTTCTATTTCGCTGAAACGATGAGTCAATCATCATATATTTCAGTGTAGCCACTCTCTTCTCGGCGGCAACCTTATCAGGTGCATTCGGAGGACTTCTGGCTTTCGCGATCGTCAAAATGGATGGCATTGGAGGTAAACCTGGTTGGGCTTGGCTATTTTTCTTGGAGGGGATATTTTCGACGCTGTTCGGACTTGTGTCCTTTTTCCTCCTCCCTCGCTCGATAGAAACTGCTTCATTCCTCTCGCCTTCCGAGAAGGAGAGACTCCTCGCTAGAATGCGACATGAAGGCGCATTGAACGACGAAGCCGATGATTTCAGCTGGAAGGAAATCGGACGGGCCTTGGCGCGCCCACAGGTTTTGTTGATCACCGCATTGGCTTTCTTCGTTGGGGTTATCCTTGCGTCTCTTTTCTAGTGAGTGCATCCTTACAACGCATATTACGATATTCAACTATTCGGTGTTAGCTTCACACCCTCTATCCTTGTCGCTTTGGGGTACACTGCCGCGAAGGCGCAATTAATGAGCGTTCCACCCTTCGCAGTGGGTTTTGTTGGTGAGCCATTTGCCCCCATGTCCACTGTCATACTCAACCGCCCAAGTCACGATAGCTTCGACGATTCTCTTGGACAAACGTGGCTTTCGTGGAGTGTCAATTATAGTCGCGTCGCTGTTTTGTGCTATTGGATTCATCCTGTACCTCCGTACGTCTCATGATTGAAAATAGTTCAATCCGCTCGACTCACATCATTCGTTAGGTTCCACCAACCCACATGTGCAATACGGCAGTCTCTTCTTCTCGATTTCGGGAATCAGTTTTCTTGGTCCTTCCACCGGAGCTTGGATTTCCAACAACGTCGCCCCTCAGACACGACGTGCAACGGCGATCGCCTCCGGATTCATCGCGACCAATATTGGTGGGATGATCGCTCTATGGCTCTTCAGCGCATGGTCGGAGCCTCCCCGTTATACATCTGGTACCATCGTGTTACTTGTTTTCTCGTTCATGATGGTCGTCACCGCTTTCTTTAATATCCTTTACCTGCAGGATCAAAACAGGAAGAAGGGCCTGGTTCGAGGGAAAGGTGTGCGGGAGGAGGAGGAACCAGGTCTGGGTGATCGTAGCGCTTGGTTCATATATATTCTATAAATACACATCGTGGGCATTCATATTGGGCAACGTGTATGTTTATATTCTTTCTTTCTTTTAGGGTATTATTGGTTTTGTATCGTAGTTGAATTGGCTTCGATATGGAAGGCAACGAAAGATTCTCAGTGGAACAGAGGGTGAGTCTGTATTGGGACAGTTGAGCAGCGAGGATGGAGAGTACTAACATACGGCGAACAGGCTCACCTTATTGTCCTTCCTTTCGTAAAAAAGGTTTTGATATTATTAATCTGATACATCACTGGGAGTTCGATCTAAAATCATTGACCGTCTCGTACGCATACGCTTCTGAACCAATGTTGAAACTCAAAACATAACGCGGTGACGGACAACGCCATTGATTGGTCTGGATACCATTCCATAAGACCCCGGATGTCTTTTGAAAATCAATTGGGCTGTAGGTGAGCATTGACCTCGAATCCACTCTGCATCTTCTTCTGTGATATAAAAGTCTAGTAGGGCTGTTTGTAAGGGTTTCCAGAAGTCAAGATGGTGGAGTTTGGAAACAGTGGGATACGAGAGATGAAATTCGACGTGATGGAGGGAAGGAAAGCTGAATGGCTGCATGAGAGGGCCGATGTCATCGTCGGACGTCAACTTCAAAGATTTTAGGCAAGGTCGCTCGACACGAACACCAGATGTGTAGAAAGGGAGGATCGGTTCATCGGCGAAGCCTTTGTGAACCCTGTTGAAGGTCGCTTCCTTCAGGCATGTACTATGAAAGAGGATGTAGGCGCAATCCTGCCATGCCAGTTCAGTGATGAGATCGAGAGACGTGATAGGCTGCAGGACGGAAGACACGAAGGGAAGCCAGGATTCGAGGAGTTGCTTGCGGTGTCCAGTCCATTTTAAGCGTTGGAGGTTTTTCAACGCACCGAAAGGAATAAGAGGGGGAGCGTTTGTGTCGTAGGGAAGTTCGACGTGAGGTAGAATAATCCTAAGCTCGTTCCAATGCTCGTAAGGGACCTCTTCGTATGCGAGCACGGAAAGAATTTCGCCAAGACGTTTAAATCCCAATTCCAACGGCCAGCCGCTTGGATGAAGGAGTTCCGCAGTAAGGGTAAAAGGCTCGCTGAGGTTGACAGTTCCTCCCACAGCCCATATCGTTGCCGCTGGATTGACCGCAGATAGTGGCAAGTGTCCGAGTTCGACCTTTATGTGTTGCCTTCCGTATATGCATATGAGAGGGGAACCTTCATGATGCGGAGCGTCCGTGTAAAGCCACTCGTAATCTGTGACAATGTCGTCCACTTCCGGTCTGTGCCTTTTCGATCTAAGTTAAATTGGAGCTTAAGCATACGGTAGGTTATTGGGGTCACAAACATCGCGTTGGCTTTGCAAAGGATCACGCTGGGCGCGCGATGCAATAGATGAGATAAATCAGCCACTGCTGACATGATTCTTGACGATGGGGAGAGAACGGTGCGGCTGCCGGCGGGGAAGCGATTATTGAACTTTGAGATGAGAAGAGCGAACCATTCTTCTGTGCGATAGCACAGCGTTATATAGTCCCCCCGACAGCATGTAGTGATATTTTGACGGTAGCAACGACAACATAATTGTCAGAGGAGAAGACGGCAGTAGACATTCGTCACAATAAGATATGAATATTTGAATGGCCTGGCAGGTCATCGGAACTCAAAACAATCGAATTGATCACACAATGCAACATGATCACGCATCAGATGCATCAGATCTCGGATCTTTCCTTGACTGAGTGGGCTGTTGCTTCGACTGACTTGAATTCCACACACGACTACTATACTACTCCAGACCTCAGGAGCTGGAACTCAACATTATTTTATTACGATCTCCGAATCCCTAAGTACTGGCAGTACCAGTACTATCACTAATCAGCTGGCACTACAGACCTCATCTCTATACTCTTCCACGGCGCTACGAAGTCTCACTTTCACGCACCAGGTATTCATATTGCGAGGCGACTTGGAAACTCAAAAATTGGCCATGTAACCGTATACCTTCTCGTGAGTCGTTCCTTCTTCAGCTCGGATTCGATCTTTATTACCTAGATATTGCTATCCCATTATCTCGGCTGAAGTACCCTCCAAACTACATCCATAAACTAGTTCATATCACCAGAAGATGCAGGCCTGATTTAAACTTGATCAATGCTTACTCGAAACCAAATTTGAATACAAGTACCCACCAGTACCAGGCTGTCTTCATAACAGAAGAAGATGAAGGAGTCAGTGCAAGTGTGTGGGGTAATAAGGTAATATTACTGCAACCTGTTACAAGAGACCTTGTATTCTATACTAGCCAAGTAAGTACCATGCATTTGATCAGAATATACAGTCTGCCGAAGGAGCGCCTTCTTCTCCTGAGGTCAACCACATGCTTACCCTTGTACTTTTCGTTTGTTTTCAGGGAATCAGACTGGATTGATCACATATAAAAGCATATACTCACAAAACGACGCCCATCAACATAAAATTCTTTGATCCTGTGTTGGACTATATCCTTTCTGCAATTGTACGTGCCAGTTCCATCTCATTCAATTCTACCAAGACTGATCTTAGACTCAGGTAAAGACGTACTATGTTTACAAACCACCGTTTGCATTCACGCATCCCCTTAGTCGGTGTCCTAGGCCTTTCTTGCGTTGGAATTGCTTGGTGGCTTTATGCAACCAGAAAGTCAGAAGGCAAAGATCCCGTGGTTACCGCCAACCCGGTGCTGACGGCGCCAAGGGTTTCAGAAACGGTGTCGGTGATAGCCCCACCCACAACTACAACAGCACCCCCTTCAATCACAACGGCTCCGGCAGCCGTAGTCTCTACAACACTCGGAACAGTACCATTAGGCCCAATAGCGACGCATGTAGTGATAGGAGCACAATCAGTCGTACCCGCTGCTTTACCCATCATACTGGCACCTCCAGTGGTTGTAGCAGCACCAGTAGTACCTCCATTGGCAGTACCTCCGGTGATCGCAACACCAGCAGGAGTTCCGCAGGTCCCAGCGCTTCCAGCAATTGTAGCAGCACCTCCAGCAGCACCCCCTCAGGCAGCGCCTGCTCCGCTTCGAAAGTCATTGCGAGTGGCTCCAGCCCGATACCTGATTCGGCATGCTCCAGGGGCCGCTTTGATTACCGTAACTCTTGACGCGATCGTTACCTCAGTGGATGCCACAACAAGAAATCAGCAATGTATCGACAGCCTGCGCCAAGACACGCATAGCGCTGTGGCCGCAAATCTGGAAGTACATGCACTGTATCCGAAATTGGAATCTGACATAGACTGGTCAGTGGTCAATCTGCAGAAATTTGGAGAGGGACTTGGACGCCTCCGTCACAACATTCGTCATCTGCGCTGCACGTCTCTCACCGTAGAACTGCCAGAGACCAACGGAGTCTCGCTCAAAGAGAATGAAGATGTAGAATCCCTGTTCCTACCCAATATTCAGACCTTGACTTGGACAAGCCATAAAGCCCAACTGCCGCTTCTGTTTGGCCCCAAGGAGTCTCGCCCGCCGTTGACCTCCATAACTTTAAATGGCAAATTCGCCATTTGCGACTGCGTATATATTATGAAAGAGTTTGCGGGGACACTTACAACCTTGAAGGTGCGATCACTAGAAGGGCCTGATAATTACAGGTTATCTGTCTTTGACGCCACTGCGAGCGACTTGGTCGCTATGGTTGCATTGCGTACTCTGGAGATCGATTCTGATTTTAGCCCTGGAAACATGCTGAATGACTTTAGCTTTCCGGTCATGACAACATTCAACCTTACAACCCGTTGTTCAAAACTGGTGTTCTTCGACGAGCCGTCGTTTTACTCCGGGAGGAGGAAGGATTTTGATACCATTAATTAGCGGATGCTTGAAGAGTCCATTTTCAATGGTGACTTCGACCTTAAGGAATCAAACCGAATTAAGCGCGACTATCCAGCTGGAAATCACGACCATAGTTATACCCCAATGATCCCTAGCGTCTAGCACGTAGGCGGAGAAGGATTCGAGCTCGAGGCGTTATGGGGACTCTCCTTTATCCCCTTTATTTAATTATTAGACTTTGTATAACGACTGAAGCCAACAGGGCTTACCACGATTCGACGAAATGACGAGATGATACGCAACGGCGAATAGACTTGCGGATAGGTAATTTGATACTTGGAAAGCCAGTTGAGAAGCACCACACGACGGTCGGGGCGAGATGTCGGGTGGACGCGCCGTAATTATACCAGAATCGCAACGCTCCTCAAGGGACAAAGGCAAAGACATGGGAAACCAAAACAAGTGGTCTAGCACATAACAGAAACTTCAAAGCATAAAATTTCCTGAGGAGTGGAGAGGAGTGGGGAAGCCTGGCTGTTTCAGAGTAAGCGTCTGTTCAAAGCTTGAGGGCTGAGCTCGCGGAGTGCTCGCGAATGGGAGGAATTCGGAAGGGATTCGTGAGTCAAGGTTCAAGTTGGAATATGACACAGCCACCCGAAGGTGTGCCGGAAGACTCCCGCAAATCAATTTTAATTTTGCCTATCGCTCTGTTTTGTCCTTGCCCACTCCATGGTTTCTTGCCTCGTTCCCAACACCTACAACTACCATCTCAAACATCTCCGAGCGTCAGCTATGTTGTGTTCCTCCTCTGTATGGGGCCTGTCGACTCTTGAAAGGTGGCGATATATTGAAGAGGACAAAGAATGCAATCGGAGACAGCTCATTGAACAATGACCCAGGGCACGGAGTTCCTGAACGCGGCAAGGTTGAACGATGGTCGGAGTGGGTACTTTTTTGGTCGAACTGTGGTGATTACGGGTGCTTTGTCACTGTACGCAGGAGCAAGTGCTCATATGAGGTCGGTCGGTTTCCTGCGTGGGCAACCATGCATCCTCAGGCTCAGCGCTCGTGTTGGGACCACAACATCCTGTCGATGTACGCCTGCGTTTCATAGGGTGTCTGTATTTGAGTATATTCTCCTCAACTAGGTGCTCTTCCCTCTGCTGTGTTTGTGATTAGTATGACAGTAGGTATGCAAGGCCGCAGAGGCCCCCCACCGGTTGAGTCGCCATGCGCCCGTCTGAGGTCATTTATGGACATTTACCCTCTACTTTGTGCTTTGGAGCCGAGATAACCTCCAGTTGATAATCCCTGTCCTTTCAAGATGTCGCGTCCTTGGACTCGGGCTGGACCTGATTGTTTGAATCATTGACCAAGCGGTCAATAGGGGCTAAACGCACTTACAAGAAAGATGCTGTCCCCTTCGGGACTTTCAAATATGGCTATATATACAGCGCACACTTGCGCTGTTGCGCTGTAAGGATCTTCGAGACAAGGCACCTCTACGGCATACCGTGACGTCATTGCTCAGCTGAGCTTATTTCTCTCGGCGGTCCGCTACGGTCCGCGTACCAACTCGTCCGCTCTGTCCTCACTGCCAGTGATCTCAGCTGTGGTCATGCGCAAATTCTACATACTTGTTGCACCACGTGGACGTGCTCTGTACGAGACTAACTTCTCGTATAGTTAGGCGCCACTTTTCGATAATTCATGTCACCCGCCTCAACCTCCTCCAAGACGCCGTCATGAGTGCACCTCAACCGCCGTCTCCAACTTCGTCCATTCGAAAGGAGGACGACAATGTAGTCTTGCCGACAGTGCCGAACCTCAAACCCACTCAGGCGAAGGGCGTCGATGCTGCCCTTGCTATTCTGGGGGAGTACACAGGGGAGCCAATCTCGCCCGAGGATGACAAGAGAGTCCTCCGCAAAATTGATCTATGGGTTATGCCTGTCGTGCTGCTAGTGTATTTCACTCAGCAACTTGACAAGTAAGTCGTCGTCTGTCCATTTAGTCAAGGCTTTCCACTGATGAAGGGGCTGCAGATCATCGCTCTCGTATACGTCGGTCTTTGGCATCGTGGAAGAAACTGGCGCGTCGGCTTCCTTCCTGAAATTTGACGCCGCATTGACACCTTTGTGCAGGACTTGTTGGGTCGCAGTACAGCTGGCTTAGCAGCATCGTATATGTGGCTCAGCTTATATGGCAGCCTGTTTCTTCCTATCTGCTCGTTAGACTACCTGTGGCAAAATATCGTGAGCCTACGTTCAACACTTGCATCATCGACCATATATCAATCATTTATCGCCAGTGTTCGTCCATGTCCTCATGTGGGGTGTCGTAGTCGCTTCTACAGCGGGTGCTACGAACTTCAAAGGTCTCATCACAGCGCGGTTCTTCCTTGGTATCTTCGAAGCTACAGTTGGTAAGTCAACTTTTACGTTTGTCGCCCGTTCGTTCCCCCATTTGAATGATGTTAGCCCCTTGCTTCATCACGTTGACGCAAATGTGGTGGAGGCGTCGCGAACAGACAATGCGCCTGTCGATGTGGATGGCCATGAATGGCGTAACTGGAATGGTAACCACACCTCTCGATTTGCCTTGGTGCGAAGCTGAGAGACCATTGACCAGGTCGGTTCGCTCTTGACTTTCGGCTTGGGACATATCAAGGGCGCCTTGAAACCATACCAAGTACTTGTCTAGATTTGTTGTGCTTAGCGAGCTACAAACTGATATGAGTTAGGTCATTTTCCTCTTTATTGGCCTATTCACTATCGCGATATCGCCGATTGTACTGTCAGTTTCTTATTTGCTCACCCGCCTCTGCTCTCAATTAATCCTCTCATAGTTTCGTCCTACCGGACTCGCCCACCACCGCAAGGTTCCTGAGCCACGAGGAGAAAGTGATCGCTCTGGAGCGTCTTCGTGCCAACAACCAAGTACGTCAATCTCACTCAGCTTCACGAAATCTACTGACAAGCTGTTGTAGGGCACTGAGTCGAAAGTCTGGAAATGGGAACAAGTATGGGACACCTTCCTCGACCCAAAGACGTACCTGTGGTTCGCGCTCCTCTTCCTTTGCGCGTACGTCCGTTACCATTATGCACTGCGTGTATCGTTCTTACGTCAACGTTTCTATAGCCTTCCCAGTGGCGGCATTAGCGCCTTCGGTCCTCTCATTATTAGTACGTACTCGTGATACACCCTCCCCTACCGACGTCTAACATCACCGGTATGCAGAGGGCTTCGGCTTTGACAGTTTCCACACAATCCTCGTCAACATTCCCTTTGGCGCATTGCAGGTGATCGTCACTATTGGGGCGGCCTTGGTGTCAATGAAGATTAAGCTGAAGTGGCCCGTTATCTTCGTGCTGTCGCTTCCTCCCATCGCGGGTGCTTCGGCTTTGATGGTGCTGGGGCGCTCGCCGGATTTACGCAATACATTGCTGGGCTGCTACTATGTAGTACGTGCATACGCCCATACCTGATTGGAAGAAGGTGCTTACTTTTCACCCAACAGCTGTCCTTCTTCACCGGACTTCGTGCGTATCTACATCACACTTGTAAAGCTATGACGTTCCTAAAAGTCCCTTCAGAGCCCATGCTGTACACCTGGAGTGCGCAAAACACTGCTGGAAACACAAAGAGGACCTGCACAACCGGCATTATGTTCATCGCTCAGTGCGCGGGAAATGTAAGCTGTCCCTCGTTCGATATAAAAGAATCTACCTCATTGTCCATCCAGATCGTAGGACCTCTGTTGTATGCCACAGAAGAGAAACCCTACTATCATCATGGACTCATTGCCAGGTGCGCCTTTCCCCCGAGTGGTCTACTGTCGAAGAGTACTCATTTTCGGGTAACAGCTTGGTTAGCTGGATAGCACTTGCCATTCTCACATTGTAAGCTCGCTACTCCCCCCTCATAGTTCTTATGACTGATCATCCTGCCCGATCTCTAGGGTCACTGCAGCATATCTCGCCTTTAGGAACGGGCAACACGAGAAGATCCGTCTTAGCCTCGGAAAGGCGGCCAAGGTCATCGACATGTCCCTCGAAAAGCAGCACATGGACAACGGGGACGCTCCCTCAAATGACCAGGCGTTCCTTGATCTTACAGACTCTCAGAACGAGGATTTCATATTTGCGCTGTAAATTATCATTCCATTACATGTATCACCCATTTCAACTGTACGGTCTTGGTACGACTCCTCGATGTAAACTTATCTTATTGTAGTTCACCACCACTATTTATTGCATGTATCACCCATTTCAATTATACGACCTCTCGACGTGGCTTATCTTATTGTAGTGATATGTGTAAATCTTGTGACAGCAAGTCGGCCGCGGTGCTCTTCCCTCCCACTGGCGACCATAACGTCCCAGACTGAGATAAGATCTGGCAGAGATCTAATGTGCGATCAAGCATGCGATCTCATGCAATCAAATTTCCTTTTTTGACTTCAACTTTGTTTCAACTCACTGTGACTATGTAGCGAAGGTTTTCAACGCTGTCTCGTAGATGTGTTTGAATTCGTCGTCAGGGTAAAAGCGGAGGTTGGGGAGGTGGTGGGCTCGGCGTCACGAGACTGAAGTATGGTAGGGAATTGCTAAAGCATCAACGGCGTGAAGCGATGATATTCTCGTGCCCAACACAAATATCCTGTGTTCCTCCTTCTGCAAGTTCCACCGCTTTCTGATCTTGTCATAACCCTAGAACCTACTGTATGTGGCGCCTCAGGTACGCGAACAACTATGTTGTGTTTAGTGCTCTAACATTTATTCCTGCGCAACCACTGCGCCTCCTTAGGGTGTTGCTTTTGCTGCAAACGTCCTCAGCCCAAACAGCCACGTAGATTTACTGTTTCAAGTACATCCCACCGCCATGGTATTCAGGGATGATGTTTGTTACCCATGTCTCACACAGTATATTGAGGTAAATGTTCCCTGCCTACGGATATTCAAATCTAACGCCCGTATACTTCTTGACAACACAACTACATAGCACCCCTGCCACTCGTTGCCTCCAACATCTACCACAACGATGGCCACCCTTCCAATTTATTTCCCTACACCTTTTTTTTGCATGTATCTGCTCTCCATCCCTACGTCCAGGGTTGAGTGCCTCCCCTGCCAGTCTACGCAGACTGCGTCTCCTCCGTTCCTACGATCCATCAAGGCGTCACGCCCTTCTCCACCTCTTTGATCTCTCTGCCTTGTTTGCATCCCCATCCCACGAGATGAGTAGACCCTTGCTAGAAGACGTTTTCGACTCTCTGCGTAATGTGGGTTAGGGTTGACAGGCATGTTCCTCCTATTTGGAGGAGATGCGGGGAAGACATTAAGGACAAGGGCTTGGGTCGGACAACAAAGGGACAGTGGGGATACTGATTCCCGTTTTACCTCAATTGGGAAGTGGCGGGCGTCACATTGTACATGGATATGAGGCTCAGGTGGACCGTATCATTGAGCAAGTTTGTCTCTGGTTCGATCTCACCAATGTAATGAATATCATGCGCCAAGTGTTTCGGTTTTGAAGTGAGTGCGCCTCAACCTTCAGACTGCTTAGACTACCGACCGTACTGAGTATGTCAAAAGCAATCAACGTCGATGATAGTATGGAAGACACAGGTAATTGGCGTGGGGCATGGAGTGATATTGGTCGATGTGCTTTCGGGGACTACGGGAGCTTGGACAACACATGGGACGAACGACCCTGTGTGGCGCTAGGTGCAAGAACACATTGACATTGGACAGGGACACAGAATCACTCCCTACTTACATCCAGTACGCTACGCCTCCCTCATACCCTATCAATCTCATTGCTTTTCTCCCTTGCCCATTCTCTCCCTCCATAACATTTCTTGATGATGACACATCAAGATCTATGCTTGTGTGCTCCCTCCCCATTTGCAATAGAATCCGATATGCAGCATCCGATATTTTTTCGATATCGTACCAGGGTCGCACATCCAATATTGTATGGACACAAAGAATAATTCAACCTTGCTTTACCAAGGCCATGACACCTGAATCGAGCGTGATGCATGGCGTTTCTCCTGCAGAATATTTACCAAGGCTTAGACGGGTGTAAGTGTTAGGCCGCTACAGACACGATACACGGGTCTTGGTGTTGGATCATGAAATATCAGCATGCTCCTCCCAGGGCCCAAGAGCCAAAGAAATTTCGGCGACAGGGTGCAGCACACATTCGATACCATGTTGCACCGCCACCATAAGACCACACATGAGTCTCAGCCATAAGTCCATGGAAAATATGATTGCTAGGGGCAACTGTGTTGGATCGAACGGCGTTGCAACAGGGGTTGGTACCTATATCTTTGTATGCACACCTTTTTTGATGATGTGATGCGTTGTGAAGCATACAAAAGGACGCCCATGGGGGTCCACGACGATTGCTATCAAGATATAGATCTAAAATGTACATGCAGTCACAATCTCTCTAATGTTGACTGGAACGACTTTACTTCATTGTGCACCCCAGCCACTGACATAGGCCCGTGGATCAGAAAGATTGTCAGTGACGGATACACAAACTGCGGAGCCTCAGAAAAATTATATGCGAGTATGAGAAATGGACTTACGGAGACTGAATGGTAGACCGACGCAAATACGCTGAGAGACAGGTTGCCGGCGAGGTTGTCAAGGCCGATTGAAATTGACATTGCGAATATCAAGATCTGTACACCAGCACATGAATTGTTCCGTCCACAAGGATAGGGTCCCCGTTTACGTACTTGTAAGGTGCCGTATATGGCGCCTGAATCTACCAGAAGTAGCAAAATATGCCACAGATTGTATTGCCGCCGTTGGCGACTGTTCAGGTTCCTCTGGAGGAGTTTCATGTAATTCCTGATATAAATCAGTATACCTAGTGTGTAGGCACTAAGCACAGAGCGGCAAACCACAGAGTCCATCCGATAAAGCATGTGGAAACAAAATTTGTGATGAATACCAGGATAGAGTTGGAGAGGGACAGCCACCACTGGATGCCACCCCCAAAGAAAGACTGAGCTAAAAGTTTGGTAGGACTAGAGAGCAATGCGAGGTAGACGAGTGTCATGACTGGATGGGATATGAAGTCATGCAAAGCAGGATTCCTGAGTAGATGTGCAACACACCTAAGCTTGACAGGCATAGTAGAACAGACAGATACAATGCCCATCTTCGCCTCTCAAAAACAAGCCAAGCGCGCCAGATAATGAACGCATCATTCAGTACTGGCTGAAACATGTAAATGTCGATACGATAAATCCAGGATCGGACGACTCACTGGTATGAATTGAAGCCAATATAGTGCTATGTTGACTTTGGCGAGCACAATGTTGACCGAGTAGGCTCGTTCTGATAGAGAAGGAACATGGCTTCGGAAGAAGTCGTAGTATAGCACTGCTGCTCTCATTTGTAGAATGAGGTTTCCGGTCAACGTGACAACAGCCAGTGGGAGGATCACCAGCTGTGCCTTGAACAGAGCTGATCGTCGTCGTCGTCTAAGAGTTGAAAATAAGAGTATTCAGACCTGATCTTCCTGTTAAAACACTTTGCAATACATACATACCTTAAAGCTCCCAGGGCAGCCATGATGGATACTGGCGCAAATATACCTGGAAAGCTGTTAGGTCACTGTCAAGAGAATAGGAGTGGAAGGCTTACCATAACATATGCAGATTGTAGGTAGTTGGGCAAGGGAAGAAACGAGGATTGACGACCCTACGTTCTGGATGAGGAGTCGTTCCTCCGGCCTCATAGTGGGAGAAAATAGCGGTAGCCAAGGGGCCACCATAGATTAACCATCAACCCTAAACATTAAACCCTCAGCAGTGTTCATCTAACTGCCATTGCGCTATTGATGGCAGGATCTATTTATATTGTCATGATTGTCATCTTACTTACATCTACTAACACTAAACTGATCTGATCCTTCCAGGTCTCCAAGCAACGAACACGGTCTATGCAATCGTCATAAAAGGTGTCCCTTGCTTGCCGTTGCTTTATTTCCAACTTCGTCTTTAAAATCTGAACTCATATGGGCTACACATCCTTACCGTCCACGCATTCAGCTATCAGTTATCCCGTTCCACCTCATACATCAATAGCCACAATGTATACAGTCTCAATCCCAACTACTGTCCTGTCGACACACAACACTACGGCCATTCCTTCAGCTTCTTATCCACACATTCCTTCAGCTTCCTATCCACACCTTCCTTCAGCTTCTTATTCAGACATTGATTCAACTTCCGTCCCACACTCAACCTCATGTGTGTAACTAATGATTATTCTACTTGGATCATGCTACATGCTTATCTGTGTTGCTTGATGGTACAGGGAATCCAATCGGGCAGGGACTAGCTGTACCCATACAATGTCTGACCAACGCATGTTCGACCTACGAGTCGACAACGACACCCACCACTACTACACAGGTACTTTCAAATTTGGCTCAACCACCACTACAGCCAACACAGCCCAGCCTCTCGCCTATAATGGAGACAGCTGTTCGAACTTCCCATGACATTGTTGGAACAATTGTTCCAATTACCACCTCCTTGACGCAAGACATCAAAGCTACTACGGCTCTCATTTCTGATAGGTTCACAAGTGGTCCAGTACCAATACTTACTAGCCTCTCTGTATCCTTGGGGCAAAGGTGTACAGCATGGATTCACACAATTATTGGGTCCGTAGCACTGACAGCCCTCGCGGCTATGACATGATTTGTGGCCCTGGAGTCTCCCGTGACAATTATTGAGCGGTACGGAGGTCGACGGGATATTGGGAGACACCGATTAAAACTGGTTTTAAATAGTACAATCGGAGAATCGAATAATCCACGTTTCACGGTAATTGTGGCAGCTCATATCAATGCCCCCAGTTGCAACGTGATCCGTATAACATCAACCTATTGCATGGTACAGAATGACAGCAATGTTTTACTTTGAAACCTCCCTGATATTGATTTGTGTCAGTCACACTGGAACATCAATATCTCCAGCGCAGCATGAACACGGAGTTTCAGAACATCTTCGTGTTCAGAGCCTGATATAACTTGATATTATTATGGTTGAATCACATTGTGAACGATCTCGGTACTTGACATACCACCTGCACATCCAGAGCATCCATAGAGTTTGAACTTTGACAGAAAGCTGTGGCGGGGGGAATGTCGGGTGGCTACAAATCGCATGATGATTCACAGGAGCGTACCTCGACGATGACTCCCTACGTGGCCACATAGACCACTCCCCAAGGTATATCATAACACAAACATAATATGGGTGGCATTCATAGTCCGTAAGTGAGGCCACGCAAGTTCTGTTTGTCACAGGGCTTGTTCGCTATTCTTATGAGGAATTCCGTGCTTCTTGAAAACATCTCGTCACATGTGCCGGCTAGTATTTGCCGAGCAATGAAAACTTGAGATTCCATCCCAGTATGGGGTGATCACAATAACGGATCTTCATGCCGGTGCTCCGGTCAAAGGCAGTATACCCCACCACTTCAAGCCAAAGGTAGTACTTCGTGGAATGGGCCACGAATCCTGATGAACAAGGGCCACATTGATAGCGCGGGAGGACCAGGTAAAATAAATCATGTCCGGCCTTCACCAAGGAGGCGCACTGCGAAGCCCAGCTAGGATGAAAAATCGGCATATTGGTTTGTGACATAGCCAAGCGATAATTGCGATCACAGGTGATTGTGTCCGCCCGTCTTTTTGTAGTTTTCGATGATTAAGTGAATGAGAGACCCGTGAGATCAGGCCTGAGTGTATCGAATGTACAGATTCGAGGTTCAGTTGGAGCTGGAAGAGTCTGGGTCTTATCATTTGTTGAGGTATTGCCAGTGAGTGAAGCTTGAGTCCGGAGAGACAGAAGTGTGCGGTGATAGACCAGATACGAGATTTAAGGTGAAAGGGAATGTGTGCTATCGAGAAGGATGGCGCGGTTCAAGACGGCAAGAATGAAATGGAGTGAGTCGAAAAAAGAAACCAAAAATCAGGAGCGTGATGCTCCGACTTTCCATAGGATCGCACTATCCGCCACCACAAGGAGCAAAGCGAAAAGAGATTCTGTAGCCCAAGGGCGCGAAATAGAAGAATCGTTAGCTTCCCTTGCTGGATCATGGATGGATCCTCATGCCTGGGTAGGAATGGTGAACAGGAAGCGGACACGAAAGCTCTATCGAAAGTCCGAATGGGCGTGTTGGTGCTGGGGAGAGGGGGCAGTTTGTGGGAAAACGCGGATCGTTCCTGAGGAATACATTCGGCTTGAATATAATTCTTTGGAAACATTGAATTGTCATGACTGGGTGGTAACTTTGAGGGAAAGGAAGGAAGGAGACGATAGATGGGTAGCTGGGCTCCGAATGGCGAGATATCTTCTACGTCAACAAAAGTCAGTTCGATGCGCAGTATGAGCCACGCGCCACATACTAGAGCACATTTTTCATCTAAACCAATGAACCTCAGTAAATTCCCACCAGTCTTGCATCATCGTCGCCTAAGACCTGGTTTAGTCTCCTCAGCGAATATTTGACGCGGGACCGAAGCAAATCCAATCATTGAGAGGTAAATGTCATCGTTATCGTAAATGAGGCCATGTATAGAAGCCGAGGCTGAACAGAGAAAATGGATAGAGGAGCGAGTTAGAAACCTGTTGGTGAATTCGAACCTGGAGGACAAGATGCGAGTCCAAACTCCGAACATTCTCTCTTACCATCACCACACCATCTGTAAATCTTGCTACAACCTTTTCTATTTGTCTGATTCCTCCTAAAGTGTCTCTCAGATGAGTCTGGGGGAAAGTGCGGCTTGGATATTCGTTTGTCTGTTGCGGATTAGACGCGTGGAATTTATAAGTACTTCGCTCAGCCCTGGACAGCTTGAATGACTTGCTTATCTCGATAATTAAATTCAGAGTTCCATTCCTGTCGAATGCGAACGGCCTCAATTCGCGCTCGACGTGCCGCCTGTGGTCTACTACTATAGTGCCATGGTATCCTGCTCTGGTGTCGCGTCTCGATTGGCAGCACTACACTACATTGACATGACTCGACATACGCCCCTGGTGTGGCTCAGGATTGAATGGAAGACTTTAACTTGACACAGAACAAGTAACGCGGCACATGTCGACAAGGCGCAAATATTCAGCGTGGGGCAATGACACCATTGAGCGGGTCTGCAGGTATTTCGTGGTACACAATCGGTAAGCTCTCCCACTTTAATGACATACACAACATCAAACTCTTACACTACTCAATCTCGAGGTGTGGCTACTTCCCTCTACCCCATCGTTTCACGACTACCGTGATATTCCCGACATGGATTGCTGCATCTGGTGATATGGAGGTGGATGCGCTGGTGTTGACCTGACATCTTCTCGCTGGGCCATCTGAATTTCCTCGGCCAATGCCACAGTTCTTGGTGCTAAGTCAGATCGCAAGGAGGACGAGTGTTGTGTTCTGTTGTCTCTCATGTCTGGTCCTCTACGCTGAATGTCGAGAGCCAGTTCATGTAGATATTGCAATCGACTGTTCAATTGCTCTCTTGCGTCGTTCATAGACGTGGGGGAGTCTTGTTCGTGTGGCATGTCCCTTGTCCCTCTGTTGCGGGCTCCAAGTATGAACGGTGTCACTGAAACACAAAATGTGAGCGTGGCCTATAATACTTCAGCTGCAGGACTTAATCGCACCCCGTTGTTCAGCCCGAGCGTTAGGATGCGAC
This sequence comes from Tephrocybe rancida, assembly GCA_018858115.1. Lineage (NCBI taxonomy): Eukaryota > Fungi > Basidiomycota > Agaricomycetes > Agaricales > Lyophyllaceae > Tephrocybe > Tephrocybe rancida. The sequence goes on from JABCKT010000146.1 coordinate 18,189, forward strand.
GTGAACCTCCCCAGGAGCCTGTGGAACGATGATTGGCCAGGAGGATCAGCTCTATGCACAGTCTCGTCTACCGCCCTGGAGATCTCCGCGTGTTCGGCTTGACCGCTAATAGGCTTAATATCCCCAGAAATTGCAGGCTTCTGTTGTACTGTGATGTGCTCTTGAGGAGCGTTGAGAGGCATATTCTGATGAGAACCTGCCAGCGAAAAATCACGTTAGCAAGACTAGAAAGTGAATGTGATGTAGGAACAACCTGAATGGAGAAGAATCCCTAGTCCTTCTACGAGTTCGTTCAGCCGTTCTCGAGTGTCATTGTTGACGGTTATATCCACATTGTGGCGGGAAGGTAGGACCTGCGTGCTACCAAGGGGATTTTGGTGGCGTCGCCTCTGACGTCCTGCCAACTAGATCAATCACTTGTTGTGTGTACTTTCCGCACTTACGAGTTAGATGGCGCATCACGTATACACCCATTGTGACAAGGAATATAATGCCAATAACACCGCCCACCACCGATCCAATGATTATGTGTTCCGTTATCTTTTTCGACGGTGCTGAGATTATAGTGGTATTTGTCGGGCCACTTGAATTCATGGGGGGTGGGAACGGGCTGCTCTGCAGAGCAGCATGTGGCGACGGCGTATATAGTATGTAGTCCAATACGAAATTGATGCCGTTAACTTCGAGAACTCTGATCTCCACTGAGTGTAGTCCATGAGGAATAGTGGTATTGTAGAACCACAGAAAGTTGGTCTGCGTTTGTGACGCCGGATAGTAGTCTTGCCGTGCTTTAAAATTGTCCAGGGTATATGCAACGGATATTTTTTCACTTCCGTTGACAGAGCCTCCAAGAACGCCGTATATAAAGAGAGAAGTGCCTATCAACAGAGCCCTAAGTATTGTGCTGACAGTCTGATTATACCAGTGATATCCTACCAGTGAAACTGAAGGTTGCATAGGTGTCGAAGATTGTCAGAAGTTGTACATCATGCGTCACGCCGTCCACGGCCTGAAAGCTCAGTTGATCATTGGAGGACGAAAGTTGCACCTGATAGGTATTGTTGGCAAAAACCCAACTACCAGCATAAGTAATGTCGAGGCTGTCGTCATCTAATAATAAAACTTCCTCTGCCAATGGCGTTTGATTGGTTGTGCTGACGACCGCATAGTCAAATGAATAATTCCTTGGGAAGTTGGTGACAGATAGTGTGTGAGCTGTGTCCTCCAGAGTGGGCGTAGTAAACCAGTGCTGCTCTATCAACAGAGTAGGACTCTGCACATCACCTAGCTGAATCGGTACTTCCCATGATCGATTTCCGTCAACGCTCACAGTACTTGAAGGCGGAAGATTGAGAGAGGATAATAATGAAGTTACGACATAGAGCGAAATCGAGGTTCCTGTTGAATAGAGGAACTTGGTGAAAAGAAACATTAATATGATGGTGAATCCGAACGCACCATTAAAGGTTACATTGAACGATGTAAGCTCATCCGTCTCGTTCGAGCGACTCGCGGATCCCCCTAGATACTGACTATCGAGCACTGTAATCCAGCCAGGTGCCGAGACATGTTTGCTGGTATTGTCGATGATGATGCTCACCATCGTATAGTAGCTTATAGTGGAAGGGACAAATATGAGTGAAGATAGTGTTGGAACGGTTGAAGTACAACGCACATGTTGCCCCATTGCTTATTTAACCCTTTAACGTTGAACAGTCCAACCGTCCAAGCCCAACTGCCAATCAATGGGAGTACTCACAGGAGTGTCGTGTTAATGAGATTGAAATGCCAACTTGGGCATCGGACAAACTATCGAAACCGGCAATGACTGGTGATTTGTCAAGTTCAGGACCGTGATCTTCTTCTTATGTTTTGCAGTTGATTGATTCTGGAAGTCTGAAGACGCGATGATCGGCGAGTACATGAGAACCATGCATCGGAGACTTGGAATTCCACTCACAACGTTGAAGTTCACCAGTGTACATGCGGGTGGCCTCTGGTATCCTTCGTTGGCTTTTTTTATCATACCATGTGCATTGACATGAGTGATACATGAAGATATTCATGATTGATGAATGAAACAAACTTGCAGCTCATTATTAGCGCGTGTAGGGGAACAGAAAAGGACCGACGTACCGAAGCTCAAACTAACTGTTACTAACCTGCATCAATCAAAACCGTGTAACAGTTCAAACACTGGGTGGTGGTACAATTCATGTAGGTAATTAACCACAAGATGAAGTTGAAATGGTCAAAGCAACAACGGAGAGGTAGATGATCAAAAACGAGGCAAAGGAGAGGAACATAAAGTCACTGTCAGAGTTGCGAACTCGTACTTGTCCGCAGCTATGGAAGTAGGCAGTGAAATAAATTAGCAGAGGTGCCGGAAAAATGACCCGAATGTGACCCGGTAACCTCGATGTGAATGCAAATTACACAGCTAGTGTTGGGCTACCGCTAGTGTACAAATGGCTTGCCGAAACGCATCGGGACTTGAACTAGAGTGGCACGAAGATCATGGCACCTGTTGATTTGTGGTAATTGGGTGCAGTCTCAGAATCAGAGGCCTTGCGATATGAAAAGCGGTAATCGAGTGGGCGAGTGCCAATGGTGCAAACAGAGACTATTCATGAGTGGTATAAGTAGTTCGTGTTCAAGAGCTAAGTTAGTAACATTCGGAGACTCGGTTTCAGCCGGAGTTAGCTAGACCGGTAACCCGAACAATGCTGTCAATGCCCCTTTCTGCGCTTGCTCTCTTGCTCCCTTCTTTTCTTCGATTGCCCTGCGGGGTTTCCTGGTAGCTTACAGAGGTGGTGATCAAGAAGGCTACTCTCGTGGCCCGGAGGCAGATAAAAAATCAATGTTACTGGTTTATTCCACAGTATTGGGTCGAACGACACGGTGGGTGAGGGCCGGATGTATGTATGTGCCCTTGGCTTATGCGCTACGGGGGCCTGTAAGTACGGTGATTTGTAAATGTACTTGACACGCAGGGGATGACAATAACAAATGCACCTCGTCCAACTCTAAAGGACAAAGCTCGAGCGGGAATGATCGATGGATCAAATAACTGGAACAACATCACAGGTCAACTCTTTTTTTATGCTTGACAGATTCACCAAACGTGCCGCAGGTTGCTCAATGAGTAGCCACATGTGAGCTGTGTTGAAAGAGCTCCCTCCAGGAGTCATGGCCAGACTCATTCTTGGGGACGAATCAAAAGAGTAAACCTTGGTTATAGACGTAGCGAACCTCTGATTCGAACAACGCGCATAGCGTTGGGGTGTTGCTTGTCTCTGATGGGTGATGGGGCATTGGGTATATATTGACGGTGGGCCTACATCCCCTTATCGGGGGTGTCATGCTCCCCGACGTTTATCGGATATAACAATCAAAAATTACCTCAAGTCTATGCATGTGCATCGGACGTGATGCATGAGGGGCTCGTGTCGTTAGGCCACTTCACTTTGCTGTACGGCGTGTTACGATCATGTTCGCTGAAGCACGGACAACAGGGAAGGAAAAAGTATCACATCCTACATGTTGTGTCGAACGACGCGTAGTGATGGTTGGCGTCCGCGCCTCGTATCCAATATGATGTGGCGCTGTGCGTCTTTGTGTGAACATTGCATCTCAGGTGCTTGTCTCATGCGAAGGCCATGACCCTTGGATAACCATTGCTCGATGTTATCCTCTAACTCAAGCCCCGAGCAGAGGCAAACAGACAAAAGAACAAATCCCTGGCTGATACAGCCGCAGCGCTGGGTCGAACAGCACTAGCGCAGCCTGGAGCTCGGAATTTAGAACTGCGCCTACATTTTGATAATGGCACCCTTTCCCCCTTCCAGTCTCGCACCACCAACTGGGTCGCTATGTTTGCTCTGCGTTCTATGAAGATTGATTCAGATTACAACTCTGGCGTTATGCTGAATCGTTTCAGCTTTCCTGCCCCGAAGAATTTGAAACTTACAACCCGCTGTTCGATACTGTCGTTTTTTTGGCAAGTCCAAGCCCCGGCAACCTTTCTCCACGAAAGATTTCGATTCTATAGTGGTCAGAGCTGGTGAAGACCACTATCACGGGCGACTTTGACAATGCAGAGTCACTCAGCATTAAAAACGAACTGTGTTCTGGTCTAGGCCGTATGCACGTCCATACCTATGTCTCAATGGTTTAGTGCATCACAGAGAGGGCACTTGATGTTTTAAAGGGCCAATCCTGGTAATAAATAATGCATTCAATAATAAATAGACTTTGAATTACGACTTTAGCCAAGAGATGTATAGCTCACCATAACTTGTAATAATGCAGAAATGACTAATTTATGCCCTCTATGCATGGTGGGTGTACATGAGACATACAATCATTCCTTTATTCCAGCCCGAGTCACCGCATTCAGTTCACAATACACATACAGGCCCAAATGCGACGGGCCTATTCTGTCCTCGTCCTCGCCACGGTGCCCAACTTGGTCGTCGTTGTCATTAACGTTGAAAGTGTCCAACAAAGCCCAATCGGCTAGGGCTGTGTTGGAAATGTTTTCGTCCATGTGAGAAATGTGAGGTCACAACCCTCGGTGTGAGGTATTTCCTGGTATTTCTCATATTGTTATCGGCATCGATACAGCCACCGATCCTGATCGTGATCGCAAAACAAACAGCGGACGGCCCTCAATCGGGGATCCCGCATGATGGCAAGTTAATTTTGGGTCTCCCCTGACGGCAAGAGTGTGACAAGTGCGTTTCTGCCTCCTGCCACCACCATCTCAGACCTTAGACATCTCTTCATGCACATGTATCGTTGCGTGTGTTCCTCTACTGGTGGTCCCCCTGCTGTTACTGGTTTCTGTTTATCGAGGCGATGTAGGGCTGCGTTCGGGTGGAGTTTGCTTCTGGAGAACAAGGGGTTCGGGATCCTAGGATGTGGACGGACGACGGTCGGCATGGCATTGGCGCTTTCGTGGCCTGGCTCTTGGTGAGTATGTATATGCGCATTGGGCACCTCCGTATGTGGAGGAGCGAGCCTTGTCGTGTGGTAAATTAGGGTGAATGCCCTTGGGTGCCTCGCAGCCGTCGTGACTCGTGTGTGCTGTGCGCCCTGCCATTGGTATATGTTGTCGGGCGCCTGTGCTCACCCGTAACGCCCTCGTGTGTGTGTGTGTGTCTTTGTCGTGTTCGAGCTCGTGACAAAGAGCATGCAAGGCCATCGAGGCCGCCCTCGCGTATATGTACGTGTCTGGCGAAATATCTGTCTGAATCTGGGGTTTCACTTTCCTGGATACTTCTCCTCCCTTCTATTGGCTTTCCTGTGATCGGAACCTCTCATTCTCCTCCAATTCTCCTCCAGGATGGTGTGTATGGAGGGCTACGTGGCCTAGTGCGCGGCCTGACAGGTCCATATTTGGCCTAGCGCACATGTATGCGCAGCATGTGGGCGCCCAGAGCACCGTCGGGGGTTCTTGAGGCCCGGTTCGGCGATGGTGGCAGTCGGGGTGGGGCGTGCGCCTGTCGGCCGCTTTGATCAGCGCACGACACCCAAGGTTTTTGGAACGACCCTTGACGCTGGAATCGAACTCGAACGCCTAATAGGGACCACAACTGTTCTAGGTTCTAGGGATTCAGGAAATGTGGCGAGATTATTTTCCGGTGACTCAACATACAAGATGTCCCACTGGACCCGGAACATGTGCCATATTCCTTGCCTGGCGTCCTTGGACTGGCTGCCGGTATTCAACGGCAATCGATCCGCTCTCAATCCGCTTTATCAACTCACTCAGGCCATCGATAGGGATTAAAATGCTCACCAATCTCCTTGAGACACTTCTCACCGCCTACGAAACTGCTGCATGCCATTGCGCCCATCGATTGCAATTTTCGAGGCCTCGTCGACGTTCGGAACGCGCCCCACGTTGTTCACATGACCTCGTCGCGTCTGACGCGTCTGATGGCTGCGGAGCTGACAAATCGTAATCTCCGCTCGAAAACGCGTTTACCACTGCCAAAGGCTGTCCACGTGACATTTGTCTTATCACCCCAACGTCCATGTCAAACCCTCTCCCGGCTCTCGCACTGGCAATCCCAACGCCACGCAGGAGCATAAGCCATCACAGCAGCAGCGACGACGATGACCGTGTTGCTCTCCCGCCTCTTTCCTCATGGCGCGACCTTGCGTCCTTCTCATCGTCACCACCCCGCTCGTCGTCCCCGCCTATGACCCCATATTCGTCTAGCAGCTATGGTCAGGCATATATACGCTCAAGTCCTGGGGTTGAGCTGGAAATTAAGAGGCACCCATCCATTGATGATATCGACGAGCCCTCGTCGAACTGGCACCGCTCGTATGACCGGGCATCCAAGACGAATGCAATGCCAGGCTTCAAATCATTATTCGTCGATCCACCCACCATCGCGCAACCAGCGCGTCCCGTCGCGTCAAAATCCTCCAATAGCTACTCGACAACGTCAACTTCAGAACCACCCACACCCATATTGTTCGCAGACAGCGAAGACGACGAGCAGGACGAAAGCGACAGCGAAGGTCTGAGCTTCGTCGAGACCGATATCCGCTCTACCTTCTTCCGCGTCTCTGCCGAGCGCGGACAGTGGAGGTACGACCCCCCTCGGCCTCCACCACAGATAATATACCGCAAATCCGCATCGACCTCCTCCCCGCCCCCATTATCTGGCCCCAAGTTCCTCGAGCGGCCTATTTCCGAGCCCGCGCCTTCCACAGGTCGGGCTTCGGCATCAACTCCACCACCACCACCCGCAGAAGCACAAGACCAGGTTAATACCGCCAATGACGTGGATATGGATGTTGCGCCAATGACTCCCGATCGGCTTGTGTCGCCTGTACCGCTATCTAGTAAGGAAAATGCGCTTTATGAAGATGAGCCGTATGTGTCATCACCTCTGCCCCCATCCTCACCGCCACTCTCATCGTCCCTACCAACGTCACCCATGATGCGTTCGATTTCGCCTCTATCTTTCGCCCCTTCCTCCCCTCGACTACCCCCGTCCTCGCCACTATCATTTCTAGACTCTTTGCCACCGGACGAAGACATCGACGTCAACATGGACATGGATATCCAAACCGACGACGAAGCGGATGTGCTCCCCACGCAACAGTCGGAGCCTTCTCTTGACGTTAAAATTGAGGTAAGCACCCGTTCGCTGAGTATGCCTGACCACCCTATGCTTAACTTCTCCCATTCCCCTGTAGCCGGATCTTACGCCTGCCCCCCACGAAGAAGCAAGTAAACACCAACGCCAAGATCCGGAAAACTCAGTTTCGACGCCAGCCACGTCAGGAGCCCTGCACGCCTTCGCTGACGTACCCGAGTCCAACTCCGTCGAATCCCCAGTTGTCTTGGGCCCTGCACCCGTTGCAGCAGCATCCCCTCCCCAAGAGGTGCAAGACCCATCCCAAACGCTGCAACCAGTACCCCTAATGTCTGTCGTAACCACCCCTGTGGCAGCAGAGGACCCGGAATCCGCTACAACGATGAGCACGGAGGAAATTTTTTCAAGCGGCGCAGGTGTCTCAACGCCATGTGGAGATGCCGGCGATATCGATATCGATATTGATGTCGCCGTCATCGCGGTTGCGGCGGAGCTCTTCGCCGACGAGCTGGGTCCAGCCCCGCTCGTGAGCTCAGGTTCGGCGGTGTCGAAAGGCAAGGCTAGGGAGCGGGACGTCGAGGCCCTTAGGACGAAGGACGAGAATGGGGTGAAGGAACATACAAAGCTTAGGAAGCAGAAGAGGAAGGAGGTGGCTACGGAAGCGGAGCCCCCGAGGAAGAAGTTGAAGGTGAAAAAGGGAGAGGGGTCCGGTGCGAGTGTGGAGGTGGAGAGGAAGAAAAAGAGGAAGGAGGGCAAGAGGAGGCTTGAGGAGGATACGGAGGATGATGAGAATAACAAACCTGCGCCCAGGCCGAAGAAGGCGAAGAAGAGCGAGGGGGACGTTTCTCAAAAGCGTGCAGCACGCCCAGAGCTCTCCTCCAACCCGTCGTCATCTACGTCCTCTGCGTCAACTTCGAAGTCTAAATCCAAACCAGTACATGTCTCCAACTCCGAAACCACTCCCTCCAATGATGCCAAGGCCACCCCCAAGCCCCCACCAGACGACGACCCGCAGGCCGCTGAGCTCCGCGGCATGCTCATCGAGACCTTCGCGACCTCCCGCGCCTCCTGTCTCCCCGCCTCTGCCCTACACGCCCGGCTCCTCGAAGCGCGCCCCGCACTAACCTCCACACACCCCCTCTCCCGGATCGAGCACGCTCTATGCGCTGGCGAAGGTGGCGTCTTTGGGAAGGTTGAGAGCAGCTTCCGCGACGAAGCGGGTGCACCGGTCGAGGCGAGGTGGTTCTATGTGCCTGAGATGGACGAGGACGAAGAGCGCGCGGCGCTTGTTAGGAGCATGATGCCCCGCCCTGCGAAGAGGAGCGAGACGAAGAAGTATAAGCAGTATTATTATCGGCCGCTTGCGAAGATTTCAAGGTGGGATCCGGAGGACGATTTATGATCTCTTTCGACTTTTTTGCCCCGGTTTCCTCTCGACTTTTCGTTTTATTTTGCTATGTCTTTTTTCGGTGCTTGACCCTCACTTGCTGCGAGCGGTCGTCGATGTTCGGCGGCTTTTGAACCTGCAGATTTGGGCGTGCTTGCTTGCGTCCATCCTTCCCTTCAATGCATTATTAATTCTGTTTCGTCTGTCTATTATTCATATTTATTCCCTGCCCATGGTCATCGCGTCCCCGTTATTGCCACCGTTACATACTAGTACTAACAACTACCACTTTGTACACAACCCCCCAATCGAATTGAAAATACATCCGAAGGTATGTATGTATGTCGTCACTGGTGTTGACATCATTCAGGTGACTTTGTCTGAGACTCGACGCCACGAATCGTACTGCTGCCATCTTGCTCTGCCCCACCTCATCCTGAACGATGTTTTCCAACTTCATGTCAGCCCATCGGGTGACAGAAGTCCCAGGAGTATGTGGTATACCTCCTGAAACACTCCTGGACAAGACCCCTTCTGAGGCCTCTCCGCCATACCACTGCATGCTTTGCCATGCCGAGGTGGATAACATTTCTCGCCTATGGAGCGCCACTATGGTGAGTGGTGCCATGACATCTGCTTCGCCCTCGTCAGAACTAAACTCTCACCCAGAAACTTGGGTACTCCTTTATCGGGGGCACGCAGAACCAGAAACACGCTGTAAGCGGGAACCAGATGGAGATGAGAGCGCTATGATCCGCATTGGATTCGACCCCGACGCGGGGACATGGAGCACAGTGGGGATGCGCGCGGTCGACATCCCGATGCACGAGCCTACTATGAACTTCGCTTGGATTAGAGACTCGCCTGTGGTTTCGACGTTTGACCGCGGAACTATACTTCACGAGTGGGGGCACGCACTCGGCTTAGTTCACGAGCATCAGAGGGCGAGCCCTAGACTCCTGGACAGGATCTACCCCTACCTGGATTCGACACAGCATGTGAGCATTGAGCTGATCAAGTCACAGGTTCTGGACGTCTATAACAACGAGGACGTCTCTAACCATGCTGCTTTCGACGAGAAATCAGTGATGCGGTGCGTGCCCCGATTTATTATGTCCCATTTTCGCGGACTGACGCAGGTGCGCAGGTGCTTCATGCCCGGAGCGTTCAACGCCCAGAATGTAGAGGTCATGCCCAATTCTGAGCTTTCGGAGCTGGACAAGGCAGCGATAACCATCGCTTATTCGACCAGGAAAATGTCCCTTGACAAGCCTCTCGGGTGGTCCTTACAAAGAGCGCTGATTGCAGAGGGCGTACCATCAAGGGAGCAGCAGCAGATCCTGAACATTCAAACCAACAGAAATAATCATGTGCAGCGATATTTTTCACGGTGGAGAAAACAAGTTCGAGGACCTGGTGTTGCTTTGCCGGAAGAATCTTCGAAGGAAGGGATCCCAGTCGAGCTCCTCCGTCGCGAGTTCGACACAAGTGTGCTTGCTGTCTACTCTGACAGCTTCCCTCCAAGGTAATGTACCGTCATTCTTATGTGTAGTTTCGTTTCATAGTTTGCTGACTCCCGGCACCAATAGGTCCTGGACATTTGAAGGAGGAATCAATAGCTGTCGAGTCTTTCCATAAATACGAGTACTGAATGTAAACGTTACAGTAGATAGTGCCAGTCAAAATAACACCTGTATGCGGCCTCCATCCGAGCTAATCAATTACTCTTGCCTCGAGATCGGTTATTGCGATAGTATGTTTCCATAGGCCCTCCCGCGCCTCAGCGGAGCCCATGTAATTGACCATTCCTTGATCCTGCGCTCTCTCTCCAGTCCGATGGAAGCCTGGCCCTGTGCTATGTAACGCGCACCACATGTATTCGGCGCAAGTTTCGGCGGATATTGCAAAGGGCCACAAGAGGGCATATATCAGTGGGTTCAAGAGCGTAAACGGGAATGAGGTAGTGAAGAATAACGGAGTGAGGACGACCCCTGGGAAGGAGTGTATGAACGTGATCTTTGGATAAATGGAGGAGAACTTCTGGTACAAGTGCGTGTCAGTGCAGCTTAGGTAGACAGGCTTTGAGCATACCTCGAACATGAGATCATTATACGTTGGCGCCACCTTCATGGACTTGATACCGCTGTACCGCTTCACCATGCCCAAATCATCGAGATCTGCTGGCTCAGCCAACGGCGACCCACCCGCAGCCACGCTCATCACCTTCGCCTCCTCGCCGGAGTCTTTCGCCTTCTCTAGCAGACCTGCCAGCCCATTTACGAAAGCCCAACGCGCATAGTACATCAGTGCCAGCTTCTCGTCGATCCCTTCGGCCGTCTCTACCCTTCCCCCAGTCATGCGGAGGAAGCCCGTAGTCAATACTATGAAGTTCACCTTGGTAAATCGCTCACGCAACCCTTCGATGGTGCTGTGCACGTTCTTCATGAGGCGTGCATCGCATTCCATGAACTCGCGCGTTACTTTGGAGCCGGCTGGGGGGGAGGGAAACGAGGCTAAGGTGCTCTCGGCAGCTGGGCGGTTACGTCCGATAAGGACGATGTTACAGGCGCCCTTGGTGGTGCGTGCAAGATGGAGAGCCATGGCCTGTCCTATTCCCGAGGTGCCACCAATGAATATTGCCGTGGGGACGTATGAAGGGCTGAATGTGGCATTGACAGCCTTTGCGTCGTTGAGCGCGACCATGGGTGTGAGTGGGCAAAGACAGACTCGAAGTAAGGCAGGTTTAAACTCTTGAGGCGATGACTATCAATATATATCATTCGTGTGGTCAAGGCTGCGTCAGTTCCGGGCACTGAGTGGATGTCCCTCCCACCTCTACCCGAGCCTGAGTAGATGACTTTGGCACCGAAAACCATCGTGTTCATTTATGATAATAACTACAATGTTCTTTTCAAACGAGTCTTCAGAGATGGGTATTGTTCCACAATGAGCGAACGACAAAATCACTGGGGTCTGGGTTGGTAACACTCGAAAGTGCCGGGTTCAAGACAAATGAAACTGATGACGAATTGTATTCAGGAACAGGCATGCAAACTGAGGCATGAAATACTCACGGGTCCGGTCAATACCAGGAATGAGATAAAAACCATTGGAAGGAAGACCACTTTGTTTGTCGACGAAGACACCAACCGTTCCTGAAGGGTGATCGATCCACGTCCAAGCGCCCACGCCTCCTTTGGCAGACAAGGTAAAGGTCAAGTCCTGACTTGCGGACATAAGTATCTGTGGATCGGCCAGGTGGGCATTGGCCAACGATGTCGGAGTGAACTAAATATAGAGGTTGAGTGCCGTTGAACTTTCGTCCATGAAGCGGCAGAAGTACTCACGAATTGCTCGTTGGTTAACGTCTTACCCTCAACATCTGCTGTTACATTGAGGTGCAGCCAAACATCCGCCGCATCCTTGCCATCGGGTAAGATTGTGTTTAACCCTTCGGCCTCAAAGATAAGAGAATTATTGAGCGTCGGGACCGTAAATTCGAAAGACGTTGTGTTGAGTGGCTTGCCCAGCCAATCGTACCAAGTCGCTTGAGCTGAACCCTTGACATCTTCCCATCGATCCGAGATTACAAGGACCCGCAACGACTCATTCGAGGCAGTCCAGAATGGGTAGATGGTGACTGGCGCAAATGCTCCAGTGAGGCCGTATTGTAGCACCTTCCAGCGTCCAGAGTACTCGATGCTCGACCAGCTCACCCCCTGCCAGATGTCATTCAGCTGCCACACGAGGGCGCCTAGATTGTTCTCGCTCTGTCCAGCCCCATGCCTGTACCACGCAACTTGGGAGACCATGGTCATCGTATGGAATATCTGGGTACTCCAGCACCACTGCGCAAAGGTCTGGTTGGTGTCGGTCGTGGAAGGGGTTGGAAGCCAGAGCTCGACAGCCACGGTCATTTCACGTTGTCCTTCGGGAGCATTGGGGTTTGGGAAAGCCAGAGAACCCGCGGGTGGATGGTGGTCTCTTGACATTACTACGGTCGAATTGAAGGAGAAGTCATCCGGGGAGAGAAGGACCTCATCCCAAGTGTAGAACGACGGCATAGAATGGAAGCCGAACTCGTTCATGAACCTCATGACTGGGAATGTCGTGTAGTCAAAGGCCACGCTGGCATCGTAGTTGTATCGTTCTGGAGGCGTTAGGGCCCAGACCAACATGCATAGGAGAAATACAACTCACCTCCGTTTCCATAGATCTCTCCCTGAGTACCATTGTTGAACCTTAAGATATATGGATCTAGGCTCAGAACGCCTTTCGTCGTAGAACAGTCTGTGTATGTTACCTATGTTTAACATTCAAGTAAGCATCGGTGGCTCGTATAATGTCTGTAGGTCCTGACCGAATGAGTCTCTGATACAACAATACCGTGCAGGAAGTCCTGGAAGAGGGTGACATACTATGTCAAAGTCAGAAAACAGTTAAAAAAGTGCATATCGCGATCGACGCACCTCGTTCAAGAAGTGTTGTCCGTTCTCCACCGATCGGTTGGTTTGAGTGACGATTCCTTCGATCTCATTTCCGCCAGCCCATTGTACATTGCTAGGGTGTCGATTTACTCTCCTCACGTTTTGGCGAACTTCAGGTTCGAGATTTTCCAGCAAGAAGTCGTTGATGGGATACAATGCGTCAGAGAAGATGAGCTCGGACCATGCCATGATGCCCAGCTCATCACAGATAGAATAAAAGTCATATACACCGCCTGCGACGGTGGAGGATGAAGGTTGGTAGGTTCCGCCACCCCATACCCTCAACTATAGTCGTTGATATTAAATTATATTCGGAAGCCAAGATTCATGACATACCATGTTCTGACCGCTCTGAACTGCACTTTCAAGGATCCAACGTACGCGGTCTGTCGGTACGCGGGCGTAGAAGGGGTCAAAAGGGATGATATTGGTCCCCGACGCGTAAAAGTCCCTGCCATTGACCTTGAAGTGCCACTGGTCCCCTGGCCAGATGCCCCGCTGGTCGATGTCTTGTTGACTGTAGCGCGTCTGCGCAAGCTCGATAGTGCGGAACCCTGTCCTCGTGACGAAATTTACAAGGGCAATCGAGGGGTCTCTGCCCGATGCAGGGGTGGCCAAGACAACATCCAAGTCGTATAGTTTGGGAGTTCCGAGATTGTGAGGATACCATCTCTGAGGAGCGTGGTCTGGGATCGGCCAGGTAACTGTAACCCAGAAAGACTCGTTGGTTGAGACGGGTATTGCGGAAATTGGAATGGGTTTGGATGTGAGCTTCAGCTCGGGAAATGATAGTGTCACACTCGATCGGGGGACTGCAACTGCAGAGCGTATTCCCAGAGTGACGTTGACGATCCAGTCCGCTTTCTGGTTGGGGGCAACAGAGAACGATTGCCCTTTCTTGTATATGTCGATGGAGGATTCATCAACAAATATTGGCCCGACGACATCGTCCGTGCTGGAAGCAGGAGGCGAAATTGGCGGCGTCCCTGTCTGAGGGACTGAGTTTCCTATCGAGGGGGAAAGTGTGACGAGGTAGGCCGGCTTGTAAATCCCGACGGGTACGAAGGCTGGGCCCTATTAGAAGTTCAATATACGAAATAAGAGGTATACCCAATGCTTACCCAGTCCCATCCGAAGTCAGAGGCTACTTTCCTCATCCAGGGGTAAATACCGGGGTACTCGAACTGAACAGCATATGTAAGCGTGTAAGAAAGTCAGGATGATAAAATTGCATACTCCTCCATTTCCTGGGAAATGCTCAGCTTCTGGCAGAACACTAACATTCAAGGCATAGCGATACGCCGACTCCAGGACAACTGTGAGGTTATTGTCGGTTGGCAGCGGTGCCGAGATAGCTGTAGATACGTCAAACGTGTACTGTCTGAACTGATTGTTGACCCAGGCGACAGGGCGGCCTCCCACAGACTAAAGAAGCTCTCATTGTTTGTCATCAAGCAAGTTCAAAGCCTACTCACGATGTTGGCGACAGTGTCGATACCATAGAAGACGAGGAGAGTGGTCTGTTGAGCAGTCGAACTGAGATTCAGCGAGCGGCTAAATGGTGTGAGATCCGCGGTGTATGTCCAATTGTCATCAACAATCCAGCGTTGGGTGAAATCTGTGGTTATCTTTAGCTCTTCAAAACCGGGAGCAAGATACATGGGCACACCGTTAATTCCAAGTAAAGGCTCCGTTATTATGCCAGCTTTGACTAAATCCAAGTGGGCCTGCGACGGTGGGCCCGATGCAGGAATCTGGATTGATCCGTTCTGATTCTTGAGAGTCCATTGAAGTTGAGCGACGTCAAATATGGCACTATGTGCTCCCAGGGCTATACCCAAGAGCACGAGAGAAGAAACAAAGGGCCCATGCATCTTGTCGCCCTAACTTCACAGGGTTGTATTTTATACGACGCTATCCGCATGCTCGTTGACCGGAAGCTCCCACACCATTAATGATGACGAAAGATGGTTGGCTGAGCCGAGGAGTGGAAGGCGGCCATTAGAGGCATCTGTCGAGCATAAAGGCGGCCCGAGACTCTCTGGGAAATGGTGCTTTAGGCTGCTTTAAACCGTGAAGCCAATACGTAAAAACGGATCCATATTTCTTTCCAAATGTGGGTACGCGTTCCACTGGAAGGCTTTGAGTGGTTTTAAGTGGCCCGAGAAGATAAATAACCTGTACAAATGGTATGGTCAGCAGCTGGCAGAGCTAAACGAAGCGCTAGCAGGTATGCACTCACTCCACTTCGAAGGCCTCCAGGTCCTGGTCCCAGGAAGCATCAATCATGAGATCGAGACCCACAAGGCTCAGGTGCTAAATCTGCGCAAAGAAATGTGTAACCCGTCAGTTACGAGAGCCTTCCGAAGCTGCTTAGCATGATACCTACGCGTGCAACATGTCAATGGCAACCTGTCCTGTCGCCAACTTCTCAATTACATTCTGCCACTTCTGTAGGCCCGAAAAATCGAGCAATACAAGGCGCCTCTAGTGAGTTTCATGAGTCCATGTGCGTGAAACGATTTTGTTAGATTGCTAGCTCGGTCAACGTAGAGGTTTGGATAAGAAGACTCTTTGCTTGAACTTCGGGCTGAGTCTGTGCTATTATTGACAATGATTATGATTATCTGGTTGGAACCGCGATCACATGACTGTCTTGTACCGAAATACAACGCCGCATGACATTCGCGTCTTCATCTGCCTCGGCCCTCAACTCTCCCCTACAGCTTCAGTACTTGCTTACTTCAATGTAGCTCTTACGCCCATGTGTAATCCCACGAGCTCCCAATTCGGATACTCAATATCCTACATCGATCGGTCGGGATTGAATATTTGACAGGCCATACATAGTGGTGAGAAGTTTACCCAAACGGTTACAGAGATACTAACGAAACGAAACTGAAACTAAGCTATTGAAGTATAATAAGTTACTTCGAGGTGTTGTGCAGTGGCAGAGGATCGCACGTGCGATGATTTACAACGCGAAGATGAAACCCTCGTCCCGGGAGCCCGTGAGATCAAGGAACGCCTGGTCGTTCGAGGGACTATTGCTACTGTCCATGTGCTTCTTGAGGAACATGTCAATGACCTTGGCCGGCTCTTCGGGTATGCAGTCGTGACTCTGGAGATGAGGAATAATGTTCAGCAATCGAAGTCGTGAGGAAAGTAGAGGGTAGGCAAGGACAGCGAGGATGATCCAACAGATCAGGTTGTCATGCGATAATGAGAACATCGCTACGATGTATGAGAGGGAAGGCGTACTTGGCAATTAGCCCATGGTGGCGGTAAGGCTTTTCTTCTGTTGTGTAAAGGAGAGGTCCTGCGATCTATACGGAAATGAGAAGGTGCTCTTACATCGATAGAAGAAAGGGAAGGCTTACGTTACTCGCGCACTGTGCGATGAACATAAGACCAGCAGTGCAAATTCTCTTTGTGTTACCGGCAAAGTTTTGTGCGCTCCAGTGGCATAGGCTCTGCAACGACAATGTTAGTAGTTTATCAAGTCAATAAGCATCGAATACGCACCAAGTCCGGTGAAGAGAGACAGCTCTCAATTGTAGCAGTAAGCACCCTATTCCATTCAGGCCGTAGGTGCATATACTTACCACATAGTAGCAGCCGAGCAAGGTGTTGTGCAGATCAGGTACACGTCCGAGCGCGAGAAGAGCAAAAGGCACCAGCAATGGGAGGGAGCGACAGGGCAAGGATGAGTGCCACTTGAGCTTCAAGCTGGCCAACACTAAAGCGACGAGCAGGACAATGATTTGCAGGGCACCCAGCACAAAATATTAACCGTGGGCCGTCTTGGCCGCTACGGTGTACTGGTACTGTTCTCTCCCAAAATTACGTGCCAAAGGGAGGAGGGAGGGGAGGTGAAGGACGGGCCGTACTGGGCCGTCAGGTATGCTGAAACAAGCTCAACAGTGCTGTTTCCATCGAGTGAACAAATAGGGAAAGATCGAGGATGCTGACGCGGACCTGCTCCGGGCCGCTGTTAGGGGTCATATGGGCCTCCTCGGGGCCAAGTCACAACTATCACACCTTTCTTCATCTCGTCACCATGTCTAACGTTTCAGGACCCATTGGAGGACGCGTCGCTGTCGTTGGCACTGGCAGCCGCGCGGAGATGTTCGTTCGCGGCATCGTCGAGCGTCCCGCGAGCTCGGTCGTCGCTATCTGCGAGCCCAATTCGATCCGGGCCCAGTTCTACAACGATCTCCTCACGTCGCTCGGAGCACTTACTGTTCCTGTGTACAAGCCTGATGACTACCTCAAGATGTTGAAGGAGGAGAAGGTGGAGGTCGTCCTCGTTACTTGCATTGATGCCCTGCACGATCAGTACATTATCCCTGCTCTTCAGGCTGGACGTGAGTCTTATGTTCAATGTCCTGTGTTTTCGGAGACTTACTAGTTTTTTTGATAGTTCGTGTTCTATCTGAGAAGCCCATGACCACCGATGTCGAGAAGTGCAGGAAAATCCTTGAGACCGTGCAAAGGACCGGCCAGCACCTCACGGTCACATTCAACTACAGGTGAGTCCCATATATCTCCAGCGCCCTTCGTAGGCTGACGATGTTCAAGGTACAACCCCGTTCACGAGCTCGTGAAGCGCACGATCGCCGAGGGCAAGATCGGACGGGGTATGGCTAATCCTTTTGTCCCTTAAACGGTCCCTACACTTTTCGTAGTGCTCTCTGTCCACTTCGAGTGGCTCCTCGACACCGTCCACGGCGCCGACTACTTCCGCCGCTGGCACAGACAGAAGGTCAACTCCGGTGGTCTCATGGTCCACAAGTCCGGCCACCACTTCGATCTTGTCAACTGGTGGATTGCTGCTGAGCCTGAGGCCGTCGCTGGCTTCGGAAAGCTCGCGTTTTACGGTGACGAGGCTGGTAAGAAGCATGGATGGGCCAAGAACTACGAGCGTGCACGCGGAAGCGTTGAGGCTCAAGACGACCCCTTCGCCATCCATCTTGAGGCCGACCCCACCTACAAGAAGATCTATGCCGACGCTGAGGGCGAAGATGGGTACCACAGGGACCAGAACGTATGTCCATTGATTTTTCCTCCGTGTTTTCAGACTGCCGATGTGTCCCTAGGTCTTTGCTCCCGGCATTGGTATCGAAGACGACATGAGCGTCATGGTCCGTTACAACACTGGAGCGACATTGACGTATCATTTGGTGAATCGAGTCCCTCCCGTTCGCATTTTCGCATTCTGACGATCGCATAGACCGCATACTCCCCATGGGAGGGCTACCGTGTCATGTTCAACGGTTCCGAAGGTCGCCTGGAGTTGGAGGTCGTCGAGTCACAGTACCGCATACCCACCTCCGGCGAGGGCATCGCCCATGGAACCCAGCCCCTACCTAACGCGGGTGACGCGACAGTCACCCTCCAACGCCTCTGGGAGAAGCCTCAAAAGCTCCCCGTCGTGTACGATCATGCTGGTCATGGTGGAGGTGACAAGAGGATGCTTAACACGCTCTTTGGTCCCACACCCGGCGAGGCTCCTGAGGTCGGTGATGCGGCCAAGCAGGGCGCGAACGAGAGGGATGGTGCCCTCGCTCTTGCTGTTGGACTCATGGCCAACGAGAGTTTCAAGACCCAAAAGTTCGTCGAGTTTGAGAGCTTGAAGCTCCCTTTGTAGTTCGTCTATTCCGATTCCGCATAGACTATAGATAAAACTTCCACTGCTGTGTTAACTTGTGGTGATTATTCGAATACTTATAATTCCAATTGCTCTTTGTGTGGGTCCAATATTCCAGTCAAGAACTTTTGGAGCAGTGGAGTGATATGATCGGGGACGGACTCGGAGACAAGAAAGGGAATTTTATCCTTCATTTCTGATCAACAAATACGATCAACTGCCTTGATTTTATCTTCCACGACTTGTTTATACCCGAGCTAACCGTGAGCTCGCTTGACGACGTGACGACAATGGGCTTGAATCCCAGGTCAGCGTCTGTAAAACTCCTGTTCGCAGGTTCGGCGTGCACCTTTCTTCTCTTTCTATATCTATACTCCAAGCCGAGCTTCCTCTCGTCTATCACATTCCCAAAGTCCAAATCCGCAGGATTCAATTTCGATACTACACCGGGGACATGTCCACCTAGAGCATATGGAAATGGGCAGTGGACTGGACCCAAACCCCGGACTAATTCGTCTATAATGACGGACAAGTCACAAGCCCTCGAGTTCTCTGGTTTCGAGGGCTGCGCCAGCTCACGCGAGTTTTACTGGCATCTTGCTTCGGATAACCTTTGGCATTGGACCCGGTTCCCAGAAGCGCAGTCTTACAGGTGGACTGTCGATGCACAGGATGGGTGTGAGGGACTAGAGGAGCTGAACAAGGAGAACATGGTGAGGGACATGGTCGAGCAGGGCGGATGGCTGTTGTTGGGCGACTCCATCACTGAAGGCCACTTCTTCTCGCTGTCATGCGTTCTCTACCCCCATGTCATTGCGACCCCAACCTATACCCCAAACTCACACTTCGACCGTGCATGGCCACAGAACCTCTACCTCAACCCCGACTCGCCTCTTGTCAAAGATCTATTCATCCCGGCAGACTTTGACATTGTCAAAACTCCTCTAGCGACCTTCCGACGTATCGATCTTCTCCTGACCCAGGACGAGCTTGTGCACCT
The DNA here is from genome assembly GCA_018858115.1 of Tephrocybe rancida. NCBI lineage: Eukaryota > Fungi > Basidiomycota > Agaricomycetes > Agaricales > Lyophyllaceae > Tephrocybe > Tephrocybe rancida. Next base: position 37,834 of record JABCKT010000146.1, read on the forward strand.
CCACGAAACTCTCCACCCAAACACCCATGCAAACTTCTCTCTATTCTCGAAGGAGGCTGCATGGTCAATCAGCCCGACGGAGTATCTCCCCATGTTCTTCGAGGGTGGATACAGTACCCTTGTCGTCAGCACAGCTGGCCACTGGACGACTACACTTTTCGGGGGGTACGGCGAGGCAGAGCCTGCGCCATTTGAAGGCGCCAAGCACGGTATCGAAGGCGTGCTCGATTTCTTCAAGCACGCAATGCAAAAGTGGGCAGGCGACGTGCAGAGCGCGTTGGAGGAAGCATCGAGGAAGGACCGTGGCGGACGCAAAAGACAGGTTCTCGTGCGTGCGTACCTCCCTGGACACGACAACTGCCACAACATCAAGAAACCTTGGCACGAGATCCACCCGGAGGGGAGCCATTCGTATAATTGGGGCAGCATATGGAGATATAATGATATTTTCGAGGTTCGTGCTTATCCTTTCCCACAGGCTAGTTTCGTTCTGAAAATGCCTCCATAGAGCATACTTACCAACGTACCGGAAAAATACCCCGACTTGCACTACCTGGCTATTGAGCGACCTGGGCGCCTGCGGCCTGATGCAGTATGTGCTTTCTAACCTTTTTCCCGACCCAGCTCTGACCCGATACTCCAGCACACCACAAGCGATTGCCTTCACATCATGACAGGCGCAGGCGTCATGGAAGGATGGTCACACTACATCTGGCATTATGTCTCCAACGAGCTGGGGCGTAGCCGCCATTCACGGGTGAAAACTCGCTAGATATTGTATAGAACGATGGATTTACTTATGGACCATTTTAACTAATATTTATTTACACATTGTTCGTCTGCCCTTCAATCATATCTGCCCTGCTATTGCTGATGATGCCTGCACCTTTACAAGGTTCAAAGAATGAAATCTCCTGCCACATTGTTGATAAGTTCCGTGAGGGAAGCTCGCGTGACCTACAGTTTCCCACCCAGAAAAATCTGAACATATGATATCAGCGTATCTATTGGGAGTATCATTCCCGGTTGTATCTCTTTCGTTTCGCCGTCATGACGAGGTCAGCTGTATCTGATACAGCCCATTTGGAGGGCAGCATCGACATTTTCTATTCTGACAGTGGCGCCCCTCCCAACTCCACTGATTACACGACCGTCGTCATACTTCATGGGAGTGCATTCACAGGAAGTAAGTGTAAACAATCTGTTCCATCTCATCCCCATTACTGAAATATCGCGACCATCTGATAGATAACATGAAGAAACTCCATAACTACGCTCACAGTCTAAACTTGCGCACAGTTATCTGGAACCGGAGGAACTACGCTGGATCAACGAAGTACACGGAAGATGAACTTGATGAGATCAAGCACGGTCGCAGGATCTTCTTAGATCGCATGGGCGCTGAACTGGCCCAATTTCTTCTGTTGTTCATCAAGAAATACAACGTACCTCGAGTGAGCGCAGATCGCAAGACGGGAGGGTTCGCTATCATGGGATGGTCCATGGGAAACACCACAGCACTGTCCTTGTTTTCCCACACGAGCCTTCTTCCTCCAGAGGACTATAAGCTATTGGAACCATACGTCAAAGATCTCATCATATACGGTGAGCTTTCGAGCCCCCTCTGTTCGAACCAAGACTCAACAATCACGATTTACAGATGCAACTCTGTTGGCATTCGGTTGGAAGCTCCCTTCTGACGCCGACGCAACCGTCATTTATGAACCCATTTCCAAATTCAACACAGACACGCCTGGTACCCCCGAGGAAATGGCGCGCAGCTTCCATGCCTGGCTTAGCTCGTACTACGATCATCCCAAGGACCCGAAATCAGTCAACGATCTCCACTTCGCAGAACGAGCGGAACGTGCGACCAGTGATAGCTGGAGTGCCGAAGACCTAAATGCCTTTCATGATTATGGTGCATTTGTGAGATCAGAACTGCCAATGTACGTACCTTCGCGTTCGATCTGTGTTGAAGCAACCTTCGCTGACGATAGGAAAAGGTACCGACCCCCCATGCAGTTGGCTATAGGCGAGTTCTCCGAACGCGCACTGGGGGACGGCTCCGTGCTGATGTTCCCGAACTGCCCCGTGATATATCTCCGGCCTACGCGCACGACTTGGCGATGCTACTGGTTCGGCATTCAGGCCAAACGTCGCTACGACGAGCTCCTACGGGATGGCAAGCACGTCCGAGCTAGCATGTTTCTACCTATCGAGGGAGGGAACCATTTTGTGAGTGCATCGATTTAATGAGACGAGAAGTGCAGTATTGATAGTTAAATTATTCCATTTGTAGGCACATTGGGATATGCCCCTTGAAGTGATGCAGGCTGTGGCGCTGAGCATTCGGGGTGGTTTTAGCTGAGATTCCAGATTATTGTGTACGACGTCTGTTTTCTCTGAAGCCAAGCGCAACCAAAATTCTCAAGACAAATGCCTCCACAGTGACCAGCTATATGAATAGAGTGAGAAGATAGAAAGATTCCTGGCCACCTACATATACAACTGACCGTTTCATGCTATCACAGCCTGACAGCCTTTCCTTGTTTTTTGTAAAGGATTATGGGCGTTCCTAGCGGCCAAACTGATGTATGTAGACTCGGTCTAAGGATCATCGAAGGACTTTGATCTTGATGATCATTCTGCACCTACATGTCAATGCGCCCACAATCGCAACGAACTCCTGTCAAAATGACTCAAATTCCAGTCTCGCAAATCTAATTTCTCGACTCTCCTGCCTCCGATCACTTCTACCTCACTGAAGCCAATAGTTACAAGCTCACCGCCGAGAAGAGTCATCTACTACTTATCGCCGTCCCTCACCTACATCAATATCACTCGCTGCCAACCCACTGCGGCCTATGATGCTCCCACAAGAGCTGTTCGACCACATTATTGATCATATCGATGATTTACCATGTCTATTGGCATGTAGTCTGGTATGCAGATCTTGGGTTCCACGAAGCAGAGCTTATGTCTGGCCTCGGCTTGTTGTCCGTCCGCTCAGGCTTATTTCGAACAGCGGCACTGTTCCCATCAAATGTGCTGTTCCTCTAAGTAAGCACGTCTCTCTTCTCCTAACCTGGAAAGGTATTGATAGCCTACATACCAGGCGATCTTCAGCGCATACTTTACGGCGCTAACGATGGGATATACATCTCAGCCTCACTAGAGGCTCCCCCGAAGCTAGCGGTGTCCTTGCCAGACCCAGTGACTCAGATTGACGTTATAGAAGACCTAAACCTTGTTGTTTTTCTTTCAGGTCAATTCTCTCCCTGACTAGACCCCCATATCTGCTATTGACGTGATTCCAGCTCAGAAGCTCTTCACAGTCCGGCTGGACCTTCTTAGACCCGAAACTCCAGAAAAGAGATCGGCGTGTTCGCGACTTTCAACTCTATCATCCCAGCTTTCTTTCAACACGCCCCCCATCACCTTCTTCAAAGTTGTGACAATGGCAAAGGAATACATGATTTGTGCTGTTGACGTGAATTCAAAAAGATCCACCATCACGTTCTGGAAACCTACCCTTAAGTCGAGGACGAAGGCTTCACCGGTCCGCATGTTAATAACGACTTTGTGACAGCCCTGATCCTATATTTCTACCGGGTCGTTGACTGGCCTGAAACAGTAGTGGTTTCGTTGGATGCTCTGGGCCCTCGCTATCAAATGGCCGTCGGCACAAGCGACCTCCGATTCGAATTTCTTGATCCTTCCACCTTCGATGCTGGTGCAATTCTGAATGAAGAGTTTCCCATTACTGGGTCTGGCCAATGTGTTGCGGTGTTGCGGACTCTGACCGGAATGCTTCTTTGCTACAGCTGTGCGTTTATACCGTAAAGGAGCTCTATATTGGTCTAATCTCTCCTCCATAGCTCTTGCTACCTACGTTGATAGGTGTGGTGAATATACACAGCAAATCATTATATGGCGAGAAAACACCATTCGCCGCGTTGGTGCGTTGTTACCTGCTGGTGCACTACCTCATCTGACGAAACTCTAGTCATTCGAGGGTCACATTTGCTAGCTTTCGGGGAAAAGCATTTCGAAATTCGCAATATTGAAAGTGGCGAGTTGCTCCAAACAGTCTGGACCGACGGCGAACTCGTCAGTGAAATGCCGGAGCTTCTTATGATTCGAGATAAAGACTGTTTGCTCGGATTGAAATTTTAACTGTATGTCACAAACATCATGATATGTATGCAGGTAACATGGCAGACCTTCGCTACGTTTCGGCCATAAGTAGGCTAATGGTAGCTTTCCATTTAAATGGAGGTGTAGCTGGGAGGCTTCAAAAGCACAGGAGCTTGAGATCCGGACAAACAATAGGTTTTGGAGCTTGCAGCGCTAGATCAGATGACGGCAACCAGGAGATGGAGGTCATTCAATATTCGAATCACGCTTGACCATAAAAAGGGAAACGAAAACAGAGGCACACGGTTGCAAAGAGGACCACATGAAGTGGGGGCATAATGATAAAGATACGATTTATTTAGGAATACAGTACATGTAGTTCAGCGTTTTTTCACTGATCAGTGTGATTCTCACCTTGCAGATAATTGGGCTGTAATTGAGGGAGGCAGCTTCTGCTCAAATTTTGTGAGAAGAAAACTCGTGAGCGCTTTGCACATATGTATCAACGATAAACTCACCACTCAAATTAGAAGATCGCACCCTCGTTGAGCTCCTCTCTCGGCCTCGATCCCATAACTACCCTCGCCCACACCTTCCCAAGTTCCCAAAGCCCTCCAAAGCGACCCCAACGACCTCTACCACTGTCGCGTTCTAGATCATGAGAGAACCTCTCGAGAACTCTATACCCAACGGGGGAATGTCGTTCTACAAAGAAAAGAACAGCACTTGTCAAGAACAAAGCAAACTGCGAAGAGCAACAGCGAGCTTACCATCCAAGCATCGTCGATTTCCGTTATTCTCCGTGATCCTGCTTCCCAACCAGCGCATGCTCCGCTTAACCTTTCGAGATCCCTACCGCCTCCGCCATGGGCGTCTCCTCCCTGATTATTGAAAATCCCCCACCCTCGGCTTGCCTCACCGTCAGATGATGATCCACCACTCCTCATCGGGAGCCAGAACAGCGCGTTGACCTGGGCATCGTGGGTAGTTCCAGTTCCAGTAGCATCATCTCGTCACAGGGCGTGGGTGCTATCGGGGAAACACGGGTTGATGAGGGGGAGCAACTCTTAGTTGTAGAAAAAACGGATGGTCATAAACACATAGAGTAGGCAAATCGATCGTGAACTCACCATCCCAGTTTTGACATTCACAAACAAGCAATATCGCACCCTGGTCTGGTCCCTTGGGATCTCATTTCCTTTTCGTTTATCCTCGAGCAACTCGTGTCTGGGACCGGCTGTGTAGGAACCGAGCACAGATTTGGGCTTGGGCGTGGACGTGGACGGAAGTCTCGAGTGGGCTGTGGTCAGGGTTAAGACCCGTACGGTAGCTGTGCCGCGGGAGGAGAGGAAGCCGAGGGCACCGTCACTGTTAATTGCGCTGGCGCAGCAGGGAGGTGTGATGCGTATGTGACTAGGGATGTCGCTCGCCGCGCTCAGAGGGCCGATGGAGGTTGTTGAGGGATTGCGACTGTTGGTGCGGCTAATACTGCTGATCCAATTGGTCCAGGGAGCGTGGGGTTGTCGGAGGTCAGGGGCTTGCATAGCTGGACCCCGGGGGGAGTGGAACGCGAGCTATTGAGGTGGTGCGTGGGCACAGTTGGGTCGGGTGTGTGTGAGCAGGGAATGGAAATCGCTGCACTCAGAGGACAGGAAGAGGTTGTTGAAGGAATGAGACTGCTACTGATGTTGCAAATACGGCGGCTTTCATCGTCGACCGGTTGAACGAGGCGGCACTCCACTGTCCTGACAATTCAATATCTGAGATCTGTTCTACCTTCTCTGAAGGTGCGCTCGGTGCTCCTAGATCTGGAGTAACAAAACAGACGGAGATTGTTGGGGGACTGAGGCTGCTGCTGCTGTTGCAAATATGGTGGTTTTCATCGTCGACCGATTACACAAGGTAACGCTCTCCGGGTTCCAACGATCCGATACCAATATTTAGACGTATTTGTTGTACTCCTTCCACGTTCCCCGAAGGCAGGCTCGGCGCTCGTAGATCTGGAGTAGGAAAAGGGTGGATGTCTGCAGGAGCCCCGTGCTCGCGTGCCTAGCTTTTTAGAAAGGAGATGGTGGGCTGCATGTGTAGCGCTCTGTTGCAGGCACTTTGGGTGATCTGCACAGACTCAGTACGGCGTAGGGTCGACTGGTGGTGGTATACACTGTCCAAGTCCACGCGAGGGGCTGGAGGTATGTGTCAGGCTAGCGCTGGTGATCAAAGTCACGGCGCATCAAGGGAAGTGTCGGTATTTAGAATTGCAATGTGATATCGCGCGGCGGAGAACGCGGAGTTCCAGCAAACTGAAGACGAGAGTAGCGTCGACATATTGCCACCATCTGCAGCCTTGAATGTAAGGAGTCGAGGGAACGGCTGACGAGCTCTACTCGGCGGGGGCAACCCTCGTGTGTCACGGTGAAGTTGATGCAGCGCGAACTTGGGAGTAGCGTAGACATGTGCGACCACACCACAGCGCACCTCGTGGATCTCCTTCAAATTTGTTTGTTCCCAGGCAAGTCGCGCCTATCATCGACCCGCGCAAGGCGTACCTGTGTTGCCGATGTTCCAAGTCTCGACTGGGTTGCGGTAAGAGTACCAGTCGCAGACGCCTGAAAGCCGTGCGATGGCTGGGCCTCGTCGGGATGGCGGTTATGGTGCTGCTGCTAGAGGAGCACATGTTGTTACTGAGCGCGTCGTTGGGAGACATGGCGGGCGTATGTGTGACAGACTGGGATTGGACGCTGAGTCACGACACGAGCTCGTCTAGGGGCGCGGAGCATGCGGCATCGACGTCGGTTTGTCGAAGTTTG
>JABCKT010000147.1:0-44584 GCA_018858115.1 Tephrocybe rancida
GCAACGAGCAGATCTCAGCAGACGACATCAAATGGGCCCGACACGAGCTGATCTCATCTGATCCGAGCACCTGGGCTTTTCACTGGGGTTGATTGGTTGGCATGCATCAGCTGCAGCTGTAAGCTTGTTCCGAGAATTTGAAGCCATCACTCAAGGATGTCACTTCGATCTTGCCTCAATGTCTGCTTGTCACAACAATAGTTGTCCTGACTCATATCGCCCCGTACGTGTTGGATGAGCGTCTTCCTGCTGGAGATGATGGAACCCACTCTAACTCAAGACATATTCACTGTTATGGTCGACATCTTGGGCCAAGGCGAGGCGATACAGTCGCTGAAAGCCTGCGCCCTTGTTTGCCGCACCCAGGTGTCCCAAGCCCAGCGACACTTGTTCGGGAAGATCTCCATAACTACTCATGCAGAATGTATCAAATTTTCCTCCCTTCTTCGCCAAGGCGCGCACCTCGCTGCTTATGTGCTGGAGCTGATCATCGGCGACAACCCCTCCACACGAATGACCTTGTTTCATTATGCTGCAACCGATCTGGCGTCTGTATTATACGCAGTCTCCAACCTCCAAACTCTCCAAATGTTTGGAACTCGTAATTTCGAGGATTTTCCTGAGCCATTGAGGTTGGCTCTCTTTGCACGATTTCGAACGGTGTCCCGCATACAATGCCGAGGTATCGGTGGCCTTCCGATGAAATACATCATATCTTGCAATCAGCTCACAGGCCTTTGCATTACGCGTAGTGCGGCGACTATAGGAGTCGATCGCGTCCACACAGATACTCCTTCTATAAATTCTCTCAATCTCACTCCCAGCAACCGCACATGTCAACTTGAAGACTTGAACATTGATGATACCTCCTGTGTAGACCCTTTCATGACGACTTCCTACCCTCAAACCCATCTCAAGTCTCTCACTGTCAAACATGTGTCATATGAAATAGCCCTCAGACTTATATCGAGTTCGCAATCCTCCCTTGAAACACTTCAAATGGATCAAATGTACAAAGATACTATTTCACAAGAACAATACAGTGAGTTTTGTCCATGTTCTCCATACTTGATATAATTTCCAATTACGCGTAGTCAGTGCAATGGATCTCCCGAATCTCCAGAATATTGATTTCAAAGGGACCATATCTCATTCCACAAATCCAATAATCGCTTGTCGCGTCCTTGATCGAGTGCGGGAACTCTACGCCACCCCGTGCGCTCCGCACTATAGCCTGTACTGTCCGCACGACATATATCCACTCGACGTCTGCCTCGGACGCATGGAAGCGAATTGCATTAGCGCTTTCTCAGGACCGTTACAGACAGTTTAGGTCTCTGCTTTTTCGAATTGAACGAGCTCCTTGGGATCGGGAGTGGGACGAGGACGAGAAGAATGCGAGGAAGAGTTCATTCCTTGCATCACTTCCGGGGCTCGTCAGCAACTCCCGGGTAAGGGTTCAAGTGCTATTTATTCGCTCTGATTACAACACTATCACTGCCGGCACGATGTGGTGACTGTGCATCTTGGCCGTGCATCAGTCATCCAAACGAAAGTGGCCCCATGTCCGAGCAGTTCCAGTCACGTTCCAATAACAACAAGCCTCGCGATCTGTCTACCTAACATTACACGATAAAAATTGTTTGCAACTATGGGAAAAGTACGAGGTTTTTTGAGATGGACGTAGTGGCGTAATAAATAAATTGAAGATTTTATCAGTAGAGAACTATGGTTCTCCTATCTTACTGGAAGTTAACTGTACGAATTGTAAGTCACCCGGGGCCCCACGCCGCATACATTCGGTGTTGATTTTATTTCTTATCTTTATTCCATGCACACAGATGCCTTGCTGCCGGGTTTACACGAACCTATTAATGTACCACCACCATCACCGCTTCCACATATCGTTCCGTGTTTTTCTGGCTTCCTGGATTCGTTGTTTCCTGGATCCGTGGTTCCCTGGACTCGTGGTTTCATGGTTTCATGAATTTGGATAGCTTTCAGGTGGAGAGAAGGAGATCTCCTCTTCGCCATCCCCAGAACACCACTTTTTCTCATTATCCGACAACGCCCACACGCCAGCCTCCCGAGACTTTTTGCATCAGGGTGTCATGTCGTGGCCTTCGTCATGCATCTGCGTTTCATATATCTCATATCTTATCGGCGCATACAGTTATGCGAAGGGAACTCGTATAAATTTATCAGTACCAGCCTTTCCAGAGACCGTTGTAAAACCAAAACCACTTCATGGACCGTGCAGGCTAATACATTCCCAAAGAAATGCGACGTGAGATTGTGCTGACGTGTAGCTGGGGCGAGGAATAGTCGGAATGACGATGTCTAGTTGATACGCAATTGTCCGAATCGACATGTCAGGTCCTCCACGGACGGATAAGGTTCCTCAGGGTGACTATCCTTCTGACAGTTTTCACAGTAAAGGACAATTCTTTGATCTGATCATAAGACATGATGTATTTCAGTGGCAAATCGTAGCCGTTGTGGAACTGGACGGAAGAAAGAAGTATGTGAATCAATCATTCAGTGAGAGATGACGAAGATAGGAGACAAGATAAATGATTGAGGTGAGGTGAACGCCTCCGAGCCCGCCGTCATGTAGCTGGTGTTGTTGACATACAGTTCTCGCAGATAACAAGTCAAATGTGGTGCTTTAGTGAGTCCAGAGGCAATCTCAGCACAAGAGCCAAGGCTCTTTTCGAGCAAATAGGTGCCGTTGCGCTTGCTTGGGGTGGGTCCGAGGGGGGAGCGTGCAGGCTTCCAAGGTATCTCTATCGTTTTTGGGGTCAAAGGCCTCAAGCACAACGCCGAGAATGTCGAGAGGTAAGGCTATTGATATCATCGAGCCGTAGGAGGTGAGGTGGGAGGTAACGAGTGCCGATGTCTCACTCCTATTGAATTCCCCGCCCGCGCCACAGAAGACGGCAATCATTTGATTCCAGCCTCTAAAGTTGTGGGCGGGAACTATGACGGGTAATTTAGCACACATTCATTGAACAGATGTGGGCGAGAGACCTACTCCGTTCATAAAATCCTTTACTTTCGTCTCTCTTGTACTCTGACTATGATACCAAAGTTATGCTAACCGAAATCTTACCTTAGCTCCAAAGAGGAAATATCTCCGGTTTTGATAACTGATCGTTTTCCCTCTTCCGTATCCAGGTTTACATCTTGAGCCCAGCCTCCAAGCTTCTCAGTGTTGAAGAACAAATGTTATACTCAGCGGGGAACATGTCGGGACTCGCTTACGCTGGACAGGAACGTTTAATTTCTCATTTCCATTACTTACCTCTGTGTTCTCTCTCTTCTCTGCAGGGCTCGCGTGGAAGTTGGCCTGGACGACGTCTTGGACGAGCGGACGGTAGGGTCGAGATCATGACACCTGGGATCGTAAAGCTGCGATTGGACGGGGGCCAATCTGCACCCCACTGCCGTCATCGAGCTCCCCGAGTCATTCCCGTTCCGAATAGGCGCCAGAAACAGTCAGCCAAATGCCTCCTCTGATTCTATACATCTCCTTCAGGCTAATTGCCTCCGCGGACTCAAATTTCGACATCTCTTTTCCCTTATGTTCCCCAATCCTTTTTATCGCTCTTAGTCATTTTCTGCTTCTTCCCCACTTAGCTGTCTTTTCACATGCTTTTCCATGCAGTCTCCCCAGTCTGAAGGAGCCACGGGCGTAAGAGAACGCGGGCCGTGCGCTATTATTAGCTTTTTGTCATGTATTAATGGTGACCGTCCACCACTCGAATGACGTATCTTTTCTTTCTCCAAACTTTCATCTTCTCTGAGAGACACTCAACGACGTACGCGTCTACGAGATCTCTATTCCTTCAGGCTATGATCGCATGGGGTCACAAGGAGACGTGGGGCCACATGTGGCACAAGAAGTGTATACTCAGTATATGTACATTGGAATCTAAGATTGACTAGACCTCGCCTGAGGGGGCAACAAGAGCCTGTCCATACTGGGGAGAGGCGACTTCAAGGGGCTTCATCGCTGGAAATAGCAGAACTTCCTTGATATCTAGAGTAACATTAGTGTCGGAAAAAGAACGGACGAAATCAAAGGAGACTTGAGGAAACTTACTCGTCGAATCAGTCAAGAACATGACCAAACGGTCGATACCAATACCCCAACCACCTGTTGGAGGCAGACCGTGCTCAAGACTTGGTAAAGGGGGTCGATGAGTGAGCGCGGTGCAAGGAAGTTATGGTGGTACTCACGCGTCAATAAAAGTCTCTTCAATCCCTTGTGCCTCGTCATCTCCTTGCTCCCTCTGCCTGGCCTGCTCCTCGAACCTCAAGCGTTGCTCGAAAGGATCGTTTAATTCGGTGTATGCATTGCAGAACTCCTTCCCGCACATGAAGCCCTCAAAGCGCTCGCAAAGACCGGGGCGAGAGCGATGCCGCTTGGCGAGAGGGGACATGACTTGTGGGTGGCCGACTAAACGCGCACGCCACAATTGGTAAGATGGTCGAGACGTTGCAAGAGGAGAGGCGTACCAATGAATGTAGGAGAGATGCAGAGAGGTTCGATGTACTCTCCGACAAGCTATGAAACCGATGAGGCTTTGTATATGAATTCAACGCACTTCAATAATTGCATACCTTGTCAAGCAGGCGGGCGTTGGTACAAGGTTCGCTGCAGTCAATGTTATGCTGGCGAAGTGTTCATCAGTGTGGCTCAAGGTGCAGTGAACGATGCCTTACCTTGACGCAAAGCTCCCTCAACCACTCATTGGTCTCGTCGGTGTGCAGGGTATCACCGGGAGGGAAATTGACACCCAGCTTCTCCTCGAGCGTTCCAATCATATCATAGCGCTTCCAAGGCCTCTGGAAGTCGAGCTCCAGCTGCCTGGCGTCTTCCTGGCCCTTGTTGCCGTCAGGATGGTAGATGATCTTGGTCGATCCACCTGTGAGGGCCTTGACCATTCCCTCGACCATCGCCTCTGTAATCTCCATCAGATCCTCCATATCAGCATAAGCCATATAGAACTCGCAGATGGTGAATTCGGGGCTATGTGTAAGATCGATGCTTTCATTCCTGAACACACGGCCGATCTCATAGACACGGTCAAGTCCACCGACAACGAGTTGCTTGAGGTAGAGTTCGGGCGCGATACGGAGGTACAGATCGAGGTTGAGATCATTGTGATGTGTGACGAACGGCTTAGCGGTCGCTCCTCCAGCAAGCAGAGAAGTCATGGGCGTCTCGACCTCCATGAAGCCGAGGTTGTCAAGGAATCGACGGATGTAGTTGACGATCTTACTCCGGGTGACAAACAGCTTGCGGGTGTTTTCGTTCAGGATGAGGTCAAGGTAACGCTTGCGGTATCGCGTCTCCTGATCCTTGAGGCCAAAAGGAAGTTGATGCAGATTGGGAGAGAGGAGTTGAATGGAAGATGGGGAGATGCTCAGTTCACCCGTCTTGGTGCGCGAGGGAGTGCCGGTCACGCCGACAATGTCTCCGCGGCGGAAGATATCATGTGTGGCCACGAAAACCTCTGGGTCTGCTGCGTCTCTGCAACAAGTTAAGCCTACATTGTATGAATGGCGCGACGAATACATACTGTTGCGTCGCGATAATTTGAACCTTGAGTCCCTCGCCGAGGAGGTCATAGAACTTCAGCTTGGTACCGCTGGCACGAATGTTCTGGATCCTGCCAGCAAGGCTCTCCGTCACGCCTTCAAGCTTGGTACCTGGAAGAATCTTGCCATCGACGCCGTAAGTCGTGATGTACGATTGGAGTGAACGAGAAACATGGAACTTGTGGGGGTAGGGGTTCGGTGATTGGGTTTGCTTGAGGTTGAGAATGTGGCGTGAACGCAACTGATAATATTGCTATCATAGACACGGTCGGCACGTACGTCGAATGACGACAGGGATTTACAGCAACGTACGTTGGGGCTGAGCTCTTCTTCGTTGGTTCCATTATTGCGCCTTTCCTGGGGGGGAGGGCCCTTGGTGGCCTTGTTGGCCTCCTTCGCCCTCTGCTTTTCACGTCGCTTAAGCTCCCTAAGATTCTCATCGATGAACGTCCAAAGTAGGTTGTTTTTGGAAAACCCACTGCTTGGAAATGAGCTCCCCGGTGACGGGATCCGTATGAGTGCCAGTAAATTCTGTAGCCATAGTGCTATGGGGGGATGTTTGCAGTAAACGTAGATTGGATGATTCTTGAGATAAGCAGAGGACGGATAAAGCTGAGCACTCACTTTTTCAAAGGCTTCAGATGATGAAGTCCGAGTCAGATTACGTCCATCAGTACTAGTCAGCGCGACGAGGTATTAATTTTGAGATCGCAGGGTGGTTCCCGAGACCCCCGCTCGCTGATCCCGGGCCTCTGGGCTCACCATTTCTGCAGGAGAGAACTGTCTTGTGCCCCGTTTTCCTCATCCAATAGGGCGTATAGAAATTATATGCACTGCATCTATAGGTGGAGAATAATTTGAGATAATGTTATGTAATTGAGGCCCCACCCACAGGTACTGATGCCGGGGCTGCCGCGAACACGGAGTAAAGGGGAAATGAAAAAGGAGAAGATGGACGGGGGAATGGGGTGAGATGAACACGAGGTGATAGACGCCGGCGATGAACCAGACCATCGGTTTTGATGGCGCGAATCGAGGGTATGACGCGTACGTCGAGGTCGTTGTAGAAGGTAGCGAGCGACGGAGACACGTACATCGAGTTAGTTAGCGTGTGCCTCGTCGAGAAAAAGAAACTCAGAGAGATGGTAGGAGTTCAGTATCAAGAGAGATATTTGTCATTCGAGTGGTGGACGGTCGTAGGCGGCCCGGCAACCAAGCCGACGAATGGGCGTCTGATGGGCGTCTTTTCTTTCTCCGCCTGTTTCTTCTTTCATTCGACGTCGAGTTCATTTTCTTTCTCCTCGGAATTTTTCTGCGACATGCCCATGCCCGTATCTGCCATTATATCAAGGATTTGAACACCCTATGGTCGTAATCTGAGGTTCTCCGACCGTCGACGAAAATATGTTGCCCAGGCCAATGTTTTTGACACGAGGGACCCGTTTGGCCTGAGGCAGACATGGAGAATAGGAAGGGGCAGACAGTGTGCTCTGCTAACTTGGGCTGTGGTCGTTGTATGTGATATTACCTATTTTCATCACTCCTCACTAATTATCGTGTTGCAGATGGTCTTTAACCCAGGCCACAAATACACCTCAGCCCAAAAACTCACCGCACTGAGGCGAATGCGAGCTCATGTTACGAATATACACACTCGGTACATCTCTTTCCTGTTCAACATGGTACCACGAATGGTTCTCCTCTTGACTCCCACACCCGGCACATTTGGAATGAAAGGAAGGGGTCGAAATAATAATGGAATTATTAGGCCGGAGAGGACATGTCCATGAGTTCTGAGATGGATCATGGGAAGAGCGAATGATTTACTGAACTGGTTTGGTGGTTGATTCAATGTATTTGCAAGGATCACATCCAATCAGCCGCCCATGAAGAAATACGCCAGTGCACCGGAACGGGAAGATAGAATATAATAAGAACTTGAGTCTAGGAGGTGACCAGGGAGCACAAAGTTATAAGATCGATGACCGTAACCGCAGAGCCTCAGCTAGTTCATTCATAGTGATGGAAGTCAGAACGGGCCGGAACTAGCCGCATTCCAATTCCAATTCAAATACGCCCATACATTCTCAACCTCTGCTCTTCGCTTCGTCCATGTTTGCAGTTGAGCGACCTGCTCGTTTCTCTCGTTTCTTTCGGGCCGTGCTCTCGCTTGTACACATATAACGTCATCGACCTTGGTGTGTGCCATCTCCCTCCATTTCTTGACTTACCGTTGCCTACGCCGTGTTCTCGGCAGAACCCATTATCGACACCTGCGAACCGACACGCCCAACTCCAGATCCGCCGAGTTGTCTATCTACAAACTGATGCGCTCGATACCACTTGGATGCCGCACCCTGCTTCACCGCCCTTGCCGCGTCCTTACGTGCCTTCGTTCGTTCTGTCTCGATGGGGTACCCCCGCCGCGTGAGATGGTTTCGAACGGGTGTTCAGACTATTGTGATGAGCCCTGGATGGGTATTCACGGTATATCAGCTTTCCTCAACCCACTCTGCCGCTCAAATATCTGTTGGTTATAGCCGAAACATGTTTTCGAATTTCTGTCGCCCGCCTCCCTGCAACCTCTACCCTAGCTCGCACCTCGCTACCCACCACCTTCTCTTCCTTACCTTTCGGCTCCCAGCGTCGTCCCTTCAGCTGAACCGCCCTCGTTTGGATCGGTTCATTCACATCGAACGCAGTCGGGGCGTAGCCCACCGATCGTCTGAACTCTCCTCAAGCTCGCGTATTGCCAGGCTGTACATTATTCGTGCTCTAATCCAACACCAGCATGCCTTCTGCTGCTATATCGACTTCAGTAGGCGCGTGCGCGTCCCTGTTCGATCTGTCTCGTCGAGGTACTCTACCCCCTGTGGAGGCGTTCGACCGAAAGATTGGCAACTTGGAAAGGTATGCAAGGTATTCGAGGCATGTAGGCTTGTCTTGGCGCGCTGCCCTGCTTATTTATATCTCCTTTTGTTAGACTCGAAACGTCTTTTCGGATTTGCGACGCCTACCGCCCAGCATACTACACCTGACCTCTCGTTCAGCTGGACTGTGCCGAAATTACGTCTTGTTTCGACTTGAGAATGCTCTACCCTGCTTCACCGCCCACCGTGGACCCCTGCGTGATTTGCTTCGTCTTGCATCGAAGTGTACGCCTGACGCCTGCGGAGATGGTATATCGAAGACCTGACCTCCTGCGAGGAGGCCCGAACCGGGTATCATGGTATGCCAGTGCTTATTAACATGTTCCGCCGCTCATATATACTTTCTTCAAGGGCCAAAACACGTCTTCGAATTTCCCCACACCGCACCCAAGCTCGTCCCCGCTGACCAGTGCCGCATTTCCGCCTTCGTTCGACTAACGGGTGGTTCAGCCAATTTAGTCGACCTCACATCCCCTTGGTTTGGTCCGCTCCATGAGGTGGGAAGGAGATGTTGGAATGTGTGTTTGGAGTGGTGTGCGTCGTCCTGGGGCAGGTATCATGGTATGCTAGTGCTTACTTCCTATGCTCCGCCTCTCATGCTTTCTTCCGCTAGACCCAAATCGTGCACCCATACAACTTCCGTATATCCAGGCTGTACCCTTGCTGCGCCACTATTTTGCAGCAGGATGGCTCAACTAGTCTTGCCAACCCCGAGCTCAGGTCGTTCTACCTGGATGGGGAGGCCCCACCGGACGAAGTTGTTGGAATGGGAGTCTGGCCTATTGTGGCTCGCACTGGGATTTGCGGTTTGTACGCCTACCCATCATTCATCTATGCTGCTCACATGTCTTACTGTTGGAGCAGAAACATCTTTTGAATTTCCGGTACGGCGGACATTCACTAAGCTAGTCGGGTTAATGTAACCACTGAACAAGCTAGTCGTGATCTTTGAACGCAGACAAGGGGAAAGACAAGGAAAGTTAGAACCCGAGGAACGTGGCTCCGGGTTAATTTCAATCAAGCCAAACAACCCGAACAGGAGTCCGCTACATCCTGTTTTGTCTTGGTGTGGTGGACCTGACTCTTTTTGGCATGATGGACGCGTTTGCTGAGTAGCATGGGAGAGCATAGCTTGAGCATGCGGACGGGTAAATGAAACTCCTTGCTAAGCTGGTCCGTGGTCGTTGTACGTGCTATGTCCATTTTCTTCATCACTTTGCGATAACCATGATGTAGTTGTCCGACATTCACAAAATAACTTGGTTTGCAAAAGTTACTCTATCCAGACTCCTCATCAGTTATCGACTGAGTCGGTCGACCCTCCTGGTAATGTTGATCTCACAAAGCCAATGCTGGGCTTTGGAAGCGTCGCTCAAGAGCCTGCCCCAATCTCTGCAACTGCTCATGAGTTCTCTCGAGAAGTCGGTGATACGACACTGATGTCCTCATTGAGTATTGTCGTCGTTATTGTTCGGTACAATTATCGTTGAAAAATTACAGTTCTTGCCAAGGATCTGTTTGGGGTTAGACGTGTCTGAGCTGAAAATTTACATCTCGATGGGACACTAGTTTGACACTGTCTTGTCAAAGTTGTGTCGTCGCTTAATCTTGCTTCTGGTACATGGCCGCCGACTTAGTATGGACCCGATCGATGCCCAAGACCGATCTGTATCTCTCATATTCTGCACGCCGGTTGGACCATGCCTCGAGGGAAATTCTATGTATATGTATAAATTCTTGCGCCACAGCGCTTGGTACCTGTCTTTGCGCTGTATACCAGGCGCATACTTACATATGCCCCACACGCCCGCGATGAATTTCAGCCGTTGGACGATAGAACGGCCTTGATGTCAAGGAATTTTAGGCATTCATGGTTAGTCGATTCATTTTCCAACTGACAGTCAAGCTCGGCTCACGCACTGCTGTCTAACTCCACAAGTTCAGCGAGCAGGGATGGTATCGCGTTGCCTATTTGGGTGGGCCCCGTGATGGCAAGAACCGCGTGCATAAGCAAGTACTTACACTAATCGCTTCATCATCATGTATAGTTCAAGACGCAGCCCTTTAGGATGTTACATTCACCCGTCTCATATTCGATGTAGAATCTGGTGAGACGTCAGCTGACAGGGTCAGTCGGACTTCTAGGAGAGTGCAGCACGTCGCGCGTCAGCCTTTTCGGCGGCCTGAGCTAAATCGTGTTGGGGTGTCGTGCTTTTTGTTCACCTCACGCTACTACTTATGCCAAAAATAGGCCTTCCAAGAAAATTTCGAGGACGAAATTGCGCTCTTGTCAGTGATGCAGTAAATTCACGATCACTTGCTTCCTTAGAAAAAAAAACGATTTCATCACTGCCTCTTCGAAAGTTACCCTGCCATGGACACAACGTGGATGTCAATAGTCGGGTCGCATGTTACTCGGATGAACTGCTTCCTAATCGAGCTAGAACTTGCACCACCGATCCGCCTTAACTCAGCAAGAGTAATGACGAGTTTAGTGTTAGTGCGATGGCAGTCAACCGAACACTGCAAAGGCTTTACCATACACTCGGATACAGTATATCTCAGAAGTACCAAGCTTAATCTGCGATTTTGAATTGGCTGACGTGCATAATTCAAGGCATCGTGAGAACAGATGTGCAAAGGATTTGTGTATAAAGCGCCGTTCATGCTCGTACAACTGACCCCCCAAGAACTATCATGGCTCACGTGTACACTTTCAAGAACGCCGGCTACGATGGCACCCTGGTCTTGGATCTCTCTGGAGCTGACCACACAACTGGTACGTCTATTGCATGCATTATTCATGGAACAGTCCTTCTGAGTAGTTGAATAGTCCTCGGGTGGACGCCGAATGGAGGACCAAATCAGAAGGTGAATTTGACTGAAGTTTCTAGGCCCGTGCACTGGTTGACTGTATCCATTTAGTGGACACTCGAGAGGGACATCCTGCTCTTTGCATTTTTTTTCAAGAATCTCGACAACCGTTATCTCGGCATAGACAGCACACTTCAACGCCCAGTTGGAGTTGAAGATCAAGCTCAAGCTGTTAAGTTTCACATCGAACCCGCCCAACAGGGTAAAGTTCGGTAAGTGTATCAGTTGGCGAGTCTCGTGAATGACCACTGACGCTTTTGACATGTAGGATTAGAGAATTGATATCGAACCTCGTGTTTGATCTGGGGCCCGATAACATCGTGAGCCTGAAGGCTATCGATGGGAGTCAGCAGACTCAGTACTGGACGGTGCTGCCCGCTTGATTCGCGGTCAAGCGGATGATGAAGAAACTACCGCTATCCAAGCTGTCCCTTTACAAATTTTCCACATCCCGCATTGTTGTTGTATCCTCAAATGCATTCAACTACATTTGACTGACTTGTCAAATATATCGACGCGTATTCATTGGTGCTTAGTACTGTTTCTTCTTAAGCAATGAGTGTTCTGAAGATTAACGGCGAGATTGGGTTGGGTGATCATTCGCAACTCTGTCTATCTCGCACCGGCAGTGCCGCCCCAGTCGCCGTTCTCCACCTTTGTTCATACTGCTTCTATTCGTCACACCTATTTTTGAAATGCCTGTCTGCAAAAATGGACTTCGAACCGCCCGTACGGTGTGCGGACGCCTGCGCCGCAACAAGCACCATTTCAGGACCTCGCTTAGAGCCTCGGGCGGAAAAATGTCCTGTGGCTTTGCCCATTTGCCCACTACATCACAGGGGCATGGGTGTAGGTGTCCTAGCGTCCGCAGCCGCAACTTGGCGATTGTGTCAAAGGCTGGCACCTGAGTCGAGCACACTACATAGCGAAAGAAAGCAAAAAAGCACCGGGGTCGCGCCCGCGGAAGGTGGGGAAGCAGGATCTTGAAGCCGCAGAGCGATTGTTGTTGTTGGGGTTTTGTGGAAGGAGCATGCGCAGTTCCTCGCAAGGTGCACGGTTTGGTTTTGGCTCCACGTAATTCGTAGCACCCGGTGTCATACATAGCAGGAATCTTCAGATTGAAGTCCGGGGGTGCCTCAAGTACTATGACCTGAACGACTGAGCATTGGGTCAACCTTGACCAATCCTGCAGCGGAGGCCTGGTCAGTCATTAATTGCGTATAGCAGGACTCGTTCTCGCTCAATTGTCAGATCCTTCGCAAGTTGTTTTTTAAGTGGATTTGCAAGAGCAGCCAACAGTTGTAATATGTGCCGAGGATAAGATTGTTTCCAAGCATCTTACGATTCTGGTATTCTGGCGTGACAAATGATTCAGACACACGCTCTGGTTGGACATGAGCGACTTATGGCACTGCTGACTACAGACGTAATACAGTGAGGGAAAGAAGTACATATCTAGGCCTTGCATCCCTCTTGACTTTTGTCTCGACTATCAAACCTTCGGCATCTGGGCCTATTCGCTGATCACACCAAGCAGGTTCTAACAGGCTTTCCTGGAATGGTTCCGAACCGTCAATACATTGGAAACCACACATCGGCCAATTCCACGATGAGAAGGAAAAGAACCGGGCCGGAGTTTAGTCCCAGTGGAAACCCCGGATGTTGTGGCCGGCTCAGAACGGTTGTGGTATGCTTGCCCCGTTGCGAGCAGATCTGATCAGATAATTGGACTATAGCAGATGGAAAAATGTCCACATCTGCTCGTATCTGCTGCTCGGTCTGCTGGGATCGGTCGAGAATTGTTCACTTATGTTCTCAGTGGATGGCCATTTATATTCTGGATTTTGCAATAAATTCATTCCATTGCGCAGCTTCACGGTATGAAAGCTATTAAAAATAACCCAATTAAACTCTTCTCCCATAAAATCACTTCTTTGCAGCTCTTTGCTTTGTCCGTTCATCCGCCCAGCGCTATAGCGTGTTGTCAGAATCAACTCTCCAAACAGATAGAATAAGTACATACCTGTCGCTCAGACGAAGACAGAGCATTGAATGCTGTCTTGACTTCTTCCTTTGTAGGCCGACGTGACGAGTGAATTTGGCAGTACTCTGTCCCGAAAAGGTTTCTATAACAAGCACGCATGTCAGCGGGTATAGATATGGAAGTCAACATTGAACACACAATTCAGATAATGTCTTCGACGGCTTGAAAAGTAGCCCAGGGGCTGGCTTAGGATTTCCGGATGATGCTGAGGTACTTGCAGGTTTGCCAGGCTGTGCGTGGGGGGCTTCAGGGTCTGCCGAAACTGTTGCAACAGTTTCAGGGTGAAGCACAGCTTTAGACTGACTCTCATCATGAAGATCGAGAGTGTTCCCTTGAGGTTCAATGTAAGTGACGTGATTGTGAAAGACATTACATGACAGCATACCTTTAGACACATCCTGGAGGGTTGTAACTCGTGAGACAAGGGATATTGGGCAAGGTGCAGATGTGCTGCGTGTAAGACAACCTCTCAACACAACGGCACATGCCAAAGGATGAATGAGAAACTCACAATGGGTCCACCAGATCTGGCTAGCCAACAAAGAGAGTATGAGTCATCGAACAAATGTCGTTGGGATCAGTACAACTCACAATGATCTGTGCCATATCACTTATTGGTGTTGTCGTCAATTCTTCACGAAGTTGTGCACCAATGTGGCCAGCTGTACTACTGGGTATGTCTGCTTGAGGGCTTGCATGACTGGATGTACCAGATAAGGCCGGGCCAACAGTGGGAAGCGATGCAGATGTAGAGTTCATGAGGGTTGGGTCGATGTTGACATCTGTCGAGCTTTTGCCAATGCCATCCTGTTGCGGTAAGCCACCCAATGCCGAAGTAGGAGAAGGGATGATTCTGTTTGTGCTATCTGAGCATGCTGTTGCTGGGTATGTTTGAGACGATGTGATTTCGGTTGTCTGAATTAAAGGCATTTGTGCAGAGCAAGTATGAATCACGGCACGTAAATTAAAGTAAGTGATTTGATGTGCCATTTGTAATGTTGACTGGACTGACCGTTTCATTTGTTTCCTTGTCCTTTCCTTTCATCTGCTTTTCTGGCTTTTCTGGTCCGGCCAACGATGGTGGTACTTTGCGCTTGGACAAACACGTTGGATTTGATAGCTCTTCTCCCTCCACGGGCCCTGGTTCGCTTTTGATGACAGGTCCTTTGGGCACGCTGCCGGAATCCAGCTTCAGGTTATTGCGGGCCCATCCAGGATAGTTGACTGTGGCCAAGCGAGTTGCTTTCCAATCTCCTTCGCAGAGCTGCAACTCATCAAATCCTCTATAGATGTTCAGCAGATAATACTCAAGTGCTGGAGCTGACACCTTTCCCCACCGCGATGGTGCCAGACCCTGTGTACGCAAATACTCCCAGATAGATTGTGCTCTTGCTGTGAGGTCAGATGCATGTTTCACCGTGATTGTGTTTCCAAACTGATCCTGAATGTAGGCCATGGTTTCACGATTTGAATTGGGGTTGGGTTGTTTGCGAGACATTTGAACCTGGTGAAATCCTGCTTTGCTAGCCTTTTTCATCTTTGGCTGATCCACATTAAGCCAGTCCTCCTCTATCCAGAATTTGACCAGTGGGTAGTCTTCGCGCATTAATGGAGCACGTTGACCAGAAATGACTGCCAGTTCAGATGTTATTCCACCGCCGAGCCCACCATTTGCCATCGCCACCCCATCGTGCTTAGGCATCCGGGCCAAAAGCTGTTCAAAAGAGGTTCTAGGAAAGTATGTTCACCTACAGGCCACCACTTGCCAGATAGAGTGTTTGCTTACTTGACTCCTTTTAATTCAGCGTTCAATGCCACATTTTGAAGCCAGATCTTCCCATATGCCGGGTTACCTGGCTGAATCAGGTTCTCGTGGCTTGCATTACGAACTACCTGAAGTAAATCTACAGGTGGATGAGACCTTCCATGATGCTAGAAAGCTGGTGAGTTACTTGCACATCTGAGGAGAGTTTGTTGCTTACAGTGATGCTTGGTGTAGCATGCTCATGGTTCACGACATTGAACGATAATGGTGTGCTCGGTGATGAGAATACTGTCCCCGTATCAACATCGAATGGGAGTGCCAACATGTTATACATGTCGACAGTGGAAAGGAGTAGTATAGGGTGAGTATGCAATGAAAAACTTTGTGGTGAGACCATCACATGGCTGCGCCATTCCGATTGTAATTTCCTCTGAACGCTCTCTACAGATTTCCTGTGTATCTATCTTATGGTGTGGAAGCCATCTCTCTATGACCCAGCCTCATACCCCTCGGAAGGTTTCTCTGATGAGTATCTGGATGGCTCTCAAGTGCCTGACATGTATGAATCCCAGGTGCCCGACACTTATGAGTCCTTCGACAACCACAACAAATCAGAGTTACTTGAGGGATCTTCAAGTGTCCATCCACGAGCCAGTGCAGTTCAGGCACGAGTGGCTTTGAAGCAGTACGTCTCAATTTCCATTCATTTGGATGTCATAACTCATGCATGCACTAGAACCTTTGCACTTGATGGAATGCTCAACTCGCAAGAGGATTCACAGGAGTTTGTTGACCGTATCTGTGGGCTTCATAACACAAAAGGTATGTGCAGCTGTAACGTCATCTTTGGGACCATTCTCATAAGATCTCCAGACAACACACCAAGCAAAGTCCTCGAGATTCGATGCGCACAACTTGAAGCAGAATTGAAGGCTGCACGCATGGAGCGAGATGAAGCCGTCCAAATGGCTTATGTAGAGAGGGATGAGGCTGTGGCAGCTGCACATGCAGAGCGAGATGCTGTGTTGCAAATGCTGTCTACTCGCGAGAGAGAACTTGAGGCGTGGTGGGATGCTGTCGCACTGATGGTGAACTCAACTATTTTAACTTACTCTCGAGTGTCATGGGCCCGTCGTGCTTAGTGGATCTATAATATCATATCCATTCTATATTACTGTTGTGTCAGTGTCATCATCCTCTACAGGTATTGCATCTGCTAGCAATGCCATATCCAGACCCATTTGTTCCCAAATAAACCAATGTGTGTCCCCGGCCTCAACATGGTGGTCGTGTGGCTGAAGAGACACAACCGACACAATTGACTTTGCATCAACAACTACAAGCCCTTCGATACCCAGTTTTGCCACTGACCAGACAGTGTAGCAGGATTCACAAAACAATGTTCGGTCAGGTGGGCCGTAAAGCCACACAAGAGCAAGCTTCTGCTCAACATTGTTGACCCAGCCTGTGAAATAGAAGTGCACTTCTGCAAAATGAAGATTTGCATTGCGAGAAAGCTTTCAGCCATCCAAAATCAGCCAGCAGGCTATGACATATGAAGGAAACCCAGCTTACCTTCACACACCATGCACGCCGTAGCCTGTCCACTGACTTCAGCTGCTCTTTCCACAAACTCCGAGCAATTTGACCATTTGGGAGCCGAAGACATGCCCATCGCATCACCTTTGGCCCAGTACAACCTGCCGGAGGGGCCTGTCCACACTTGGCTTCTTCCTCTGTAATGTACGCATTGATCACATCACCCTCAAGGCCTGAGACACGCCGAGAATATTCATCCTTTGCACGCAGAAACACATAGCCAGAATCTCCCAGTGGCTCCGAGTTTTTGGGAAAGAGTGGTGTCTTGACACTCCTGTCAAGAGAAGGGAAAATGGCATATAGTGCATTGAGCTGGGATTGAAGGACACCCCGCTCTGATAGATTATGATACGGGTTCGATGGCTGTTTGATCTGTCCACCAAGAATGCCAATTACACGCTCCATGGTCCATGTTGAATGAAGGGGAACTGGACCCAAACGGACAGTCTCCAGAGCCAGATGTAGTAAGGCATGTACACATGGGCGCATGATGTGAAGTCTGTCCACATGATGCTGGCAATATAGAAGTTCAAACTCTTGATGGAATTCTTGTAAGCATCGATGAGCTTCCTCCAACTGTGAACGAGTTATGCTTTGCTGATGGATGATTCGAATGGCATGAACCAGCTGGCAAAAATTTTGCCAGTGTGGTTTGGGAAGTATCTTGTGCAAAAGAGCTGGAGCAAGCCCATACAAGTAGCCCTGCCACTCCTTTGCCTTATATCCACTTGACATCTTCTCCGCAATGTTCCGAGGACACCTATCATATGAGCCAGGGATATAGGGCCGTGCACGAGCAACAGCAGCACCATGCTCCTTCCATATTTCAGCTGGGCTCAGTCTGGTCCAGATCCAGTCTTTTACATCGTCTGTGGGTGCACATGTGAAAGTGCCACGCCAGAGAGGGAGGAGCAATTCACCAAGATTGAGAGTGGGTACATGCATTGAATCACCTGGGAATCCCAATGGAAGAGGTAGTTGATGTGTTGCCAGAAGACCACTGAATATGCTGACAGATGAGATTCCGGTGTCCTTGCGACAGGACTTGGGATTGGTTGGATTGCGAGAATTGAGTAGGTATTTGAGATTGACCTCATACTCCTCAGCTGAGCCACCATGTATTTCATTAGGATGAATATTGGCATGATCACATCCCTGAACATTGTAATCAAGTGGCTTCAGAAGTGCGGGGTAGTAGTGTGGGCCTCCTGGCTTATGTCGTCCCTTGACACTGCAATACAAGCAGCAGGGATATGCTCCATGATGTCCTACTAGACCAGTGAAGTGAACACTGCCAGGTCCATCAGCACCACCGAGGTGAAGATATGGATATGAGGTTATCATTTGGTTTGTCTCCGAATTCCAGATCTGGAGTCCCTCTTTCATCAGGGTGGCCAGATGGTGAAATCCAGGGTGAAGAAAGGAGTCCGAATTTTTGGGGTTGTTGGGACCAGGGATGAAGGCTCCAAGAAGAACATACTTCTTTTTATATCGTAGATCGGGAGGGAGGTTGAAAAGAATCCAGATGTATATCCAACAATCTGACTGCTTGTTACGGTATAGTTGAGCACCATCCATCGCGAACATAAGAACCATATCATCGGTCTTGATATCACCATTCCGAATTGCATCAATGTAGGCCCTCCCATGAAAAATGTCGGTGAAGACCTCAATTTTCCCGCCGTTCTTGCACAGTTGCTCGGCAATGATGGCAGTACAATGTTCTCGATGTCCCATATCATGTGCACCTTCAGGTGTGCAGTAGATGGCCTGTAGCTGTGGGCCTATCGGGATGGTATAAAAATACTGCTGCGTGACTTTGTTCTGTTGTAATGGGTCCATTCGAGATGTTTGGCAAGTTGAATATGGACAGGCGTCAAGGTTGGAATAGGGACCCGTGTATGCCATGCACAATGATGGGCACATATCTTTCACAATAGGGCTCACCCCACTCAGCTCAGCCACAAGTTTCTTCACGGCTGCATGTGTCAGGAGCTTGTCTTCAGGATGCATTTCCATAATGTCTTCTCGAACGTCGGTGTACACTTTGTTTGCAGCCATGGTTGTGGAGATGAAGAGCTTCAGAGACAGAAGTACATTGCTGTTATTGATATGAGGGGCAATCTTTGGGGGGAATTGAAGATTTTGGAGTTGTTCGGCATCGAGGTCACCATTTTCGAGGGATGCAGCCTCTAGGGACCTTTTGAATTCCAGCGCAATCCTGAGCTCTTCAGTACAAGGGATGAAATCGTCATTTATTTCGGCGGTAGCATTTCTATTGGAGCGGGGAACTGGAGGAGGTAGGTGATCTTCTTCGTCAAACTCCTCATTCTGCCTCTGATTGTCGCTACCAGTTTGTATCTCAACATCCACCTCTATATGGTTGTCATGCTCATAACCTGCACCATGCATAGGATTCTGGTGGTCCTGTAAATGTCAATTTGTGTGCGTCAACTTTATACAGTTCTCATACCTCGGTCTCGGTCTCATACTGGACCCTTGTCCGCTTGCTGCAGCTGTCTGAATTGCTGTCCTGGTTGCCAGCTGGCATGTGATCATGTTGTAGGTCAGTATTGCGAGTGGGCAGTGCAGTATGCCCTGAATTATCCAAAGTTGAGTTTCTGGGAGTGGGGAGAGAGCCAGATGCAACGGCAAGGTCAAGGATAAGTGGAGGAAGATTGTTCCGAAATTGTCGATGGCCGTAGTACGTAGACCTGGAAACACTTACATCAACACCTCCACAGTATTTGGTGCAGTTGCAGAACCACTGGGTCTTGTCAGGCGGCGGCATGAGTGTGCGACATTGAGTGTTCCAAGTCAAGCAAATTACAAATCAACAAATTTATTTGGAGCAGAATTTGAGTATGTACATGATCTGCTACTCTATGATTTCAGCATATGTGAGCAGATGGACTGGCGTCCAAACCGATCTGAGCAGACCTAAACACACCCCAACATCTGGGGTTTTCGCTGGGGTTTAGTGCTTAGTGGCAGTCCGATTCCGACTCAAACACGCCCACATAACCCCTTCTACTTTGCTTGCTTGTTCCACTCCATCATCCATGCACCCAAGCGAGTGAGCGGAGCGTCCACACAGTCCTCGAAGCTGTTTGGTCTAAACGATGGTGGAGCCGCGGGTCGGTGGTAGGCTTTGCGGGTTGGAGAGCGTCAGTAGACGTATGATGTCATGAACCTTGGTGAGTGTCACCTCCCTCCCTCTCTTGACGTCATTGCTGACTCACAGCTACGCCCATCCAACTCAACGAGCAGGTCCGTCCAACTCCTACCGTCACTTACGCCATTTTCTTGGCAGACCGGCCCATCATTGACACCTGCGAACTGACACGCCCAACTCCAGACACGCCGAATTGCCCACCTACAAACTGATGCGCTCTATATCCGTCCGTACCTACCGCAACACATCTTCACCCATACCCTCAGTTCCGTCTTCCGCAGATGACCCCCCTCGTTTAATCGAACGTCTTCGGCGCTGGTCGGGAGGGAGTCGATACGGGCATGGTTCGATCGAATGGTTCGTTGGTCATCATCCCACCTCCTCCTCCCTCTCCACCACCTTCCTCTTCTCATACCACTCTAGTACCCTGACTTCCCCCCTCGGTCCCCAACCTAACCTGTACTGTATCGATGGCATAAATCTACTCCTAGGTGGCTTTGCCTACCTTACCGAACTCACCGGGCTCCCACGTGCCTTCGTTCCGTCTCTCTCAATAAGGTACCCTGCCGCTTGCAAACCCTACTCGTGTTCGCATCTTGTTAGCCTGTGCGACCTTCCACCACCATTCTCCTCAAGGACTCCCAGCTGCGTATCGCAGCCATGCTCGAATGCGAGGGCTCTATGCCACCCCGTGCTCTACACACCATAGTTTATACTGCCCCCCCATCATACATCCACTCAAGGTCTGTGTCAGACACATGGAAGCGCATCGACTCAGCACTATCCCATGAGTGTTACAGTCGGCTTTTGTCCCTGGTTCTGCAAATTGAACACACTCCTGAACAAGGATGGAGTGATGGTAATCAGAAGTTTATGAGGCGCTCATTCCTTCAATACTTCCCGACCGTCGCCCACCACCCCTAGATCAGCATTGAAGTCTTGTTTGTTCTTCTTGAGCCCAAAAATACCACTGCCAACATGATATAGTAATGATAGAATTGGTCGACGAGCATAAGCACCCCGAGGTAGGTACCAATGCCATTGATATACAAAATATAATACTGCTGCTAGAAAGCTTAAACTTTTCAGGAGCATATATCGGTATCACAAATTCAATACCCCATAGATAATTGTATGTGTGGTTTCGAACGGAAGGGGTCGATGTCGTGCTCGACAAGAATCGCGGCAGCCAGCTGGAACAGGAAAATAAAAACAACAAGAACGAGTAACGGGCTAGGAAGTGACCGGTGAGCTCAAAAGTTTATCGGTGAGTGTATGTAAGCGCGGGGTTCCCTCGAATAACGTATCTATGGAACGCGCGTTCGAATACTGTTGACGGATTGCCTAATCCGGTAATCCGGCAATATCCAGACTCAGATGCCGATGCTGACTGAGCATTGAGGAACATAGTATATACAGGAGGAAAGGAGAAATATGTAGAAGATTCTAGTGTATTGTATAGTATAGTATAAATACAGGAGCCAAGGGCCATCCTCCTCATGAGGTTGTAACCCAAGGCCTAACAGCCAAGTGTGCAGTAAGAAACACGGATATCACCGAGAATCCAACACAACCTCATATTATTGCATACTATCTTCGCTTCTATCGTCGCTCTCATCATCTATACCCACGCGGAGCGCCACATCCAGGCAGGCGCGATGTAATCGACGCATTTTTGGACGAGGAAGGAAGGAAGTACAGCATGTGATCCAGCGGCATCAACAGATCAGGGAGCCGCGAGCGTGCAGAGATCAGACGCGCCGCAGGAGCTCGAAATACGGCGACAACCGTGGCGAACGTACCCGCCAATTGTGTTTAATGATTTGCCTGATGGGACTAACAGCCTATCTGTGCATTAATCATTGATGGATTATAGTTTTCCGAGGTGTGATCATCCTCGATGGGATTCCGGGTGCCAGGGAGAGCCCCGATGACATAGTTTCCAAGTCCACGGAGAGACTTGATGAGTATTCCGGAGCCAGGGAGAGCTCTGATGACCTGACTGCAGATTCCAGGGCCTCACAGCCTTGATGACAACCCTCAAGATATTTTACCAATCCCCCAGCATAGTGTATATTGCTCGGATTAAGGGAGAGTGTTGACGGATTGCCTAATCCGGTAATCCGGCAATATCCAGACTCAGATGCCAATGCTGACTGAGCATTGAGGAACATAGTATATACAGGAGGAAAGGAGAAATATGTAGAAGATTCTAGTGTATTGTATAGTATAGTATAAATACAGGAGCCAAGGGCCATCCTCCTCATGAGGTTGTAACCCAAGGCCTAACAGCCAAGTGTGCAGTAAGAAACACGGATATCACCGAGAATCCAACAAATACGCTTCAAGGGATCCCTGGAAAGGGTAATGAACCAGTTCCACGCCGAGAGGGGGTGACAGCACGGGGGTTACATGCCCTCGCTCACCCAGGAAGCCAAAACACGATTTCGGCGCTGAGAAAGAGGTATATAAGCGGTGGCATAGGTAGGTAAGAAATAGTATCATACCATAAACCTAGTCCGTAACAGGCCATTCTTTCAATGCAGCGGCTCTGTAACATCTCCATAGTCGATGGGGGGTTCGAACGAACGAACTATGCCAAGCAGGAGTCCACCAAAGTCGGCAAGGTTGGCTGAACCACTATATAATCAAACGCTAGTGTCGATAAAGTACAGTCTGGCGATGTGCGAGGTCGACGTGAGTTCAACCAGTTGGCGAGCTAAACCTTTACTGCGGCTGACATGGACGAACCAAGCATCGGAAGGGTCTACCAGGGTCAGCAGGTTTTTCTGAGACATCCTTGGGTAGAATGCTGGCGGTGATAAGATACAGGCCAAGGATGTGCGAGCTTGGGTAGTATTTGAGCGAACGGTTGCGCGTCACGTGATGTTCGACTTCGAGGAGGGCATGTTACTCCAGCCAGAGCGGAGAATACAGGCAGGGAAGGGTGCTCACAAAAATGCTCCTGTAGTGTGAGATATAAAAGTAAGAAATTGAAGTGGGAGGAAAAGGAGGGGCTGTACAGGTGGGTGCGTTCCTCCAAGATGAGAATCCGGATGTGGTCCTTTGCCTAGCAGATGGTAATACACCAGTCTCCGACAGAACCAAATGGCTTTTCTACTTGGAAGACCGGTAAGTAAACCGAATGTTTGTAAGGGACAATGGACAAACCCACCAACAAATCAATATCCCCTCTCTCCCAATACTGTAGAACCAGCGGCCAGGGCGTTCAATTGAGCGAGGGATTGACCCGACCAAAAAGGCATAACAGGAGTAGGTATAAAAGAGGATGCTTGGCTTGGGACTCGGAGTAATGGAAGCTTGGCGCCTAGAACACGCAATTGAGCCTTGTTCAAGTTGGGCGAAGTTGCACAGGGTGCGAGGCTAATGCGATAGCATGAAGGAAATGACATCTTCTGCGGTGGTCAGAGTGTAGTGTCACTAGTGTGGCAGTTATTGGACTTGGGGTTACCCAGGCACGTTTTCTGGGACGATAGCTAACTGCAAAATGTTTAGGTTGAAGTAACGAAAACAAATGGTCGGGAGCACGTACAGATGTCAGAGACCACAGTGCGGGTCTTCGTCTATCCGTTCCTATTGTCAAGGTCCTGTCTTGTCCCTCAACCCAGTCCCATAGGCCATCCATAAGATGGGAAATTATACTCCAGGTTTCCCATGGTTTCCGCTGGTTTTTGGGTTGCGGAAAACGGGTTCGTTCAGGAACTTGTATTCAATCGCGCAGGTTTCCGGGAAAAGGGACATAGGTCACCGAGTCTCAGGGTTTCCGGGTTTTTAACTTTTGTCCGATGGTTTTTTCGGTTGGTCGCGCTTGATGCTTTGTCATGATCAGGGCACCTGGGCATATCATGCTTGCAAAGTTTTCCTGATGACAGAAACTAATTTGCCAAACTACTGATGCTTACGCGTCCCTCGTGGCGAAAACACTGACCTTTGAACACGATTTTCGCGGAGACCCTTCAATAACCACTCCTCGACTATGATGGGCATGGTGCAGCGGTAACCTAAGCAGAAGATGACCACGACGTTTGGATGAAGGAGGCGAAGGAACAGCCATGATTTGTTTGGTTTGTTTGTAAAGCAGCCCAGAGCCAAGCCGGGCCGTCATACTCCGTTTCAGCTTGCTTTGACTTCCCTTCGTTTCTTCCGAGCCGTTACTATAACAATCATGAATGGCTCGCTCTGCGGTTGCACTCACTAATATTACAGCCTTGGGATGACAACCATGTCCCGGCCATGGTTTCTAGCTTTGTTCTATCCTAAAGCGTGAGCCAGGTCTTCAGACGCTTCCGAGTAAGTACATAATATATATGATACTGTATCACCCTTCACTTCGCTATTTGAATGGCCTCTACCCTATCAGCCGCTATTCGGGCTTTGGGTTGCTTTTTTAACTGGTACCAGCAAGGTACCAGCTAGGACCAGCCGAAAAAGTATTATGCCAAAAGGCTGATGGCCCTAGCATCTGTATAAAAGCTTTACAAATGCCCTATCTCAGTCCCCAACATTCGATTTCGAAACACAGTCATGTTGGCCACAGTCTTCCTCCTCTCCGTGCTCTCTCTCTCGGCTTTCGCAACACCGCTTGAACCCCGCCAGTCGTGCTCGGCGGTGACCGTATACTTCGCTCGTGGCACCACCGAGATTGGCACCCTCGGCACCTTCGTTGGGCCACCCTTCCAGAGCGCCTTAAAGTCCGCATTGGCTGGGCGCACTCTCGAATTCGTGGGTATCAAATACCCTGCAGCCATCGGAGGATATCTCGCTGGCGGAGACCAAGGCGGCGCTACTACGATGGCGAACCTCGTCACAGCCAAAGCGAGCTCTTGCCCCAACACGAAAATTGTCATCTCTGGATACAGGTTTGTTTCGTCTTGTATAGATGTCAAAGGCTTTCACTCACATACTACGTCTTCTGTAGCCAGGGCGCCCAAGTGACCCACCTTGCTGCGGGCAAGCTGTCTTCCTCTGCTCAGAGCCGTGTCAACGCCGCCGTCCTATTTGGTGATCCCGACAACGGGCAAGCTTTCCCGGGCCCAATCAACGGACACGTCAAGTCATTCTGCGCCCCCGGTGACCTCATTTGCCACGGCCAGTCAGTTGTGCTCCCTCCTCATCTGACCTATGGTGCAGTGCGTATAGGTTTTGTACGTGTTGGTTCTCTCGTACTGATCAAATATTGTTCAGAATGCTGCGGAGGCCGCAAGCTTCGTAGTATCTCAGATCTAGTCAATGTACCATTACCGTTTGTTCTCTAGCATGCTTATACATATAAAACTTTTTAGTCCTTTGCGTCGTGGTGGAGCCCAGCATTGTTCAAAGTTCAAACCAACACCGATGGAGGAGCCTGCGGCGGTTATCAGGAAGCAAGAAGTTCGGCGAGAAATGGGTGTGTTATTCCTACTAGCAACAGTGAGGCAAATCTAGAAGGGCTCAACTGGAGGCGACGCACACAGTGCCACGTACTTGTAACGCACAACCGAGGAGGGCACGGCCAAAATCTTGTCAAAATCAACACGTTTTGGTTATGCGCATTACCGGACTGTCGACTGTGTTTGAACCCCAATGTAATCCTGACCTTCTTAACCTTACTTTCTCGAAAAGCTCACCTCTACCCTCGTTTAAATTTTCGGAACAGATGACAACCTCAACGGAAGATATAGGGCAGATCGTCGTTAGAGAACATGCCAGTTGGATGTGAGTTATTTTACTTACGTCTAATTACGTCTGAACAGTTCTTGACACGCGTTCTGGTAGTTGAGAGTGCGCCGCCGTTTTCATATTTCGTCCTGGTCTTCCGCCCAAGGAGATCAAAGACGACAGTGCCAATGATCTTTCGATTCGCGGTTGACGACTTGAGACGCGCGTTTCCTCCTACGAGGGCTCTGGAATTATCTCACGCACATCCCTTTTGGCGCAGAACTGCTTTGGGCTTCCCCACCACTTGCCAGTGAAATACGTACTTCCGTACGAAGAGATCAGGAATGTATCTTTTACCCGAAGGGGCGAAATTGACTTTCAGAAATATATGAGCCCTTCCGAAAAATATGCATCCGAGGAGGACTTACCAAGTCGACTTCGTCATTTGCGCGTCAATTACACCTCATCATTGCGGCTATTCCTCGCCGCATCCTCACTTCAACTCAGTCTCACCTCGCTCACAGTGGAGAATGTATCAGCTTCCATGGTCCTTGAAATAATATTGAATTTACAGGAGTCGCTGGAACAACTGATACCGGTCAATCTAGACAACGCCACACATAACTGTACGGTGGCCACCCTTACTATCTTTGATTTTATGGCTGACAACTTCCTTCGGGTACAGCCTTTGTCATTGACCTCCCGCGCCTGGAGATACTGACTGTGACGGTATGCAAAGGGAACTTATTCGATGACACCATACATTTCGTCGCCTTGTTGCTCGAGCGCGGTGACAGTGTGCCACATGTCCGCCGTGCCCTGCGAACCCTGAACTGTGAGCTTCAAACTCATCTATCCAGTGTTCGAAAGACAGAGATATCCGATGCATGGGGATGCAACGACGCCTCTCTTACTCGGCTGCACTACGCGGGATTTACGAAGCTGAGATTTTGTTTCGAGGACGCGTGGTGCCGGGACAGGGAGAACGACCGTGAGATGTACATTGCACGCACCCTTCTGCGATCGATACCAGTGCTTGGGAAGCAATGCATTTAACTCTCTCATTTCCCGATTGCTTCGATGGAAAAGGGTTTCGGAGATAGCTATGTTTCGAGATTAGGAGGGTATGGGGTAGTATTATCCTCACTTCGGTTGGGTCAGCTAAAAGAGCATACAACTGTCTTGAGTGCATACAATAGATAAGGTTCTTGAGAGCCTTGCACACAGAAAACCCACTTCAGAAAATCGGACACTTGTAGAACGTTACGTTGTGAGCTTGGTGAGAGCATATGCTGTAGCGGGTCGATCGTCATTATAGACCCCGATCTTGACGGCGTGGGGAACTTCGCGCATTGTGGTGAGTGGCAGCGGATGCATCTGGGTCGCCTGCCCGCCTGACACGAGGAGTTCCTTGTTCCCGTCCGCATCCACAAATATCTGGAAGATACTTCCTCCCCCATCATTTGCCCAAACCTCGTCCTCCATGATATCCTCAAATGACAGACCGAGATATTCGCTGCCGGCCTTGACGAGGGTACGGAACTCATTGAGCGTCAGTCCGTCCGCGCGAATGCAAGTGTAAGCGTGCGATAAAAGCTCGCCTGTCGGATGACGCGAGATCCCCGACCGCTCGTTAGGCTGGCTGGCATGGGACAGATTAGCTGGAACAAATGCCCAGGACGTGCGAATGAGTGGGTGTGCTGGTGCGGCTGCAGAAAATATGATGTTCCTGCCCGGCTGGAGTCGCGGGGTCCTGCCGGCTTGGTGGAGAGCTTTAGCCTCGATTGCAAGGCCTGGGCCCATTTGTTTGCCGTGCGTTTGCGCAAGTTGGACCTCCTGGTACATCCTATCGAAAGTTTGGCGATCCTCCCACATGGGGTTACGAATCGTATTGCCGAGATCATCGTAGGCCAAATACTGATAGCGACCCTTGGAGGTATTGAGGCGGCTAAAGTCTGGTCTGGACAGGTCCAGTTCTTTGTTCAAGGAGGGGCCGGTGGAGTAGAAGGATCCATCGGACATGATTCGTTTCTTCATCACGTCCTGGTAGGGAGTATCAAAGGGAAGGAAGTTGGGGGTAAGCGATGTTTCGCCGACGGTCCAATAGAGGAACTGGTCGTGCAACGGTACACCACCATGCGGTTTGAAGTAGTAAGGAAGGTGGAGGAAGTACGCGCCCGTAACAAAAACGGCCGGGCCGCCTTGATCGCCGATGATGTCAACGGGGTGAGCAACGCCTTCTTTAGGTCCGATGACGCTGGTGGCGGCCCTCTCGAAGGCGATTAAGCTGAAGATGCCGCGGTCCTTCATGGTGGAGAGCACGGTATATTCGAGCGTTGTTGGATCACACTGAGCTTCCCAGCTAGGCACTCGATGAAATTGATGCTGAATGATGCCCGGCGCGAGCCTGCGATTGAAATAGGCGCGCTCACCTTGAGGGATTTCGTGAGAAAACATGTGAGGGGGTGGGAGCGGGAGGAAGGCTTTGTACGATGGATGGGGGGATTGAAAAAGGGAAAGTGACAATGTGTGGGAGTGCGGAAGAGGCAAATCATGTGCTGGACAGGCAGTAGCAAGTGTGGCTTGTCTTAGGAAACAGTGGTGACATGGAAGGTGATGTCGGGCCTTTTAATCAATATATCGTGTAGCGAGACCCAGAATAGGGGGTGCGCCGAGTTTGAGGGCCATGGATTGGCGTACCCAGCACCGGGCGGTCATTAGGGAGCGGATCCGGTGAGGCGAACGGTGCAGGGGAGCATGTCCTTCGATAGACCAAGTGTGCTGATAGCCTCATGCCGTCATCTACACTTCCCCTCCTTTCATCGCCTCCTCTCCATTGAACAACTGTCGCTCCTCGCACCTTATACTACCTGTCCATCACATCGTATTTGTGCAGTGCCTGACGTAGAGGAACGAGAAGGCGAGAACGAAGCAGGTGATAGCAGTGTCTGCGAGAATACCTGTACGATTGAGCGCGAAGGTTGGCATGGAAGCCAAGGAGGGTACTAGGAGTGCTTCATCTCACCTACAAAGACATGGAGGAGTATTGACGTAGAAGGTGGGGCGAAGATAAGTGTGAGACGTACAGTGACACAGCAGTTGGTTTAGGTCATCCTCGCAATGCAGGATGCGCTCAAGTACATCATGGGTAAGGATGCTATTGGTGAGTGTGTTAATATTGGGCCCAAGGGGCGTTGCGTAGGCGTTCCGAGCATCCCAGGAGTTGTTCTTGCTGAGCATCGCAAGCCATGAGATCCATGAGGAGTTGGACGAGCAAGTGTGTCAGTGTAGGGGTCCTAAAAACATGATAAAATGAGTTATAGGTAAATGCTGTAAGGAATAAGAAATAGACGTACGGCGACAGAGGAAAGGAGTTGCCAGCAGCCCTGGAGGTCCGTATCTATATCCGTTTCATTTATCATGATAAACAAGGTGATATACAAAAACGGGTAACGAGGGTAAGGATTGAAGCCAACGGAAGCACTAACCAAACCAAACCATATGGTATCGGAGGCAGTCGTAGTACTGACGAGCGCCGAGCCAGATGTTTCAGTTCTTTGCGCCTCGATGGACCCAGGTTGTTATACCGCATGTGTGGATACGCGAGCAATCAACATATCGATCACAATTCGAGGTCCAGCGTGGCGCACTTGCTACTCTTTGCTGGCACTCCTTGCATTTCGGTGATATCAGTATCTTTACCCCTCGAAATAACTGTCTGACCTCTCGAAAGAATCCATAGCGTGTATCGGAAGATCCCAGAAACTGTAACACAATGCGTGCAAGCCATCCAGTGATACGACGTTTAGTTGGCACGTCGTCCGAAGGGAGTTCCTCTGAAACTTCGGAATCTGCCTCGAACAGGGGCTGTCTACCTTAAGAACTTGAAGACGGACTTGTCGAGGAGCACGGAGCAAGCGAAGTTAGTTATCACGTCAGTCAACGATCACCTGCTTGATGCCATCATCTCGCATCAAGGGCGGGGCCCGAGCGTTTGTCCTTCTTTGCCATCACAACAGTCGTCCTGGCTCAGCATCTCTCAGTATGTGTTCTCCTAGATAGACTCATCACGTCGCATTCCTGTTGGAGACGGAGTCTCTCGATGGAACCCATTCCGACTCAAGATATATTTACTGTTGTGATCGACGTTTTGGGCCAAGGCGAAGCGATCCAGGCTCTGAAAGCCTGTGCCCTCGTTGGCAGGTTTCCCAAGTCCAGCGACACTTGTTCGGAAAGATCTCCATAAGTACTCACACAAAGTATATCATATTCTCTTTCCTTTTCCACCAAAGCCCACACCTTCCTGCCTACGTGCTAGAGCTGATCATCGGTGACAACCCTTCCACACGTGTGACCGTGGATTATCCTTTCGACGATCTTCCATCTGTATTATGCGCAGTCTCCGACCTCCAATCTCTCCAAATTTTTGGGCATCGATCCTTCCAGGACTTACCTTCACCGCTGAAGGTGACGCTACTTGCACGATTTCGAACGGTATCTCACATCGAATGCCGAGGTATAGGTGGCCTTCCCATGGAGTACATCATGTCCCGCGATCAGCTCACAGGTCTTCGGTTTATGACTAATATAACGACTCTGGAAATAGGCCACATCCACACCTATACCCCCTATAGTGATTTCCCCAATCCCAGCAACCGCATGTGTCAACTGGAGCATTTAAGCGTAGGTCATTTCTCCTGGGTGGTCCCTCTCATGACGACTTCCTACCCTCAAACCCATCTTAAGTCTCTCACTGTGAAGCGCGTATCAAACTTAATCAAATTCGCGATACACTCTTCAAACAGTTGTGATGGAAGAAATGCACGGAGTTGCCGCTTCCTGAATCCTGTCATTACGACCGTGAGTCTTGCCTAGATTCTCCGTATCAGTTAGAATACGAACACCCATGATAATAGTTCGCACTTCAACTTTCCAGAAGATCAATTTCACCTCGGCGATGTACGCATACGGAAACCCGATATTCCTTATCGCATCTATGATCGAATGCGGAGACTCTACGCACCATAGTTTATACTGCACACGCGTCATATATCCACTCGACTGCTGCATCAGACGCATGGAAACGCATCGGCTCAGCACTTTCCCATGACCGTTACGTCCCTGGTTTTTAGAATTGAATACAGTACTTCAACAGGAGTGGAGTGAGGATACAAAGAATGCTAAAAAGAGCTCATTCCTTCGATCCATTCCGACCTCGCCCTTAACCCCCAGGTAATTATCGACGTCTTGTTTGTTCAGTCTCAGTCTGATGTTATCATTCCCAGCACAATGTGGTAATCATGGAGTTGGTTGACTAGCGTGGGTTGATCTGCTCCCTGACATAGGTATCAATTCCAATGATATACGAAATATCAAACTGCGGCTAGAAAGCTTACATTCTTCAGTACCCTATATCCGTATCACGAACTCAACACCTCACAGATGATTATATCAGCAGTTACGATTGGCGTTGAGACAGGGATGGATGGTGCCACATATGAAGCTGCGGTGCATCGCCGCATTTCAAGACAAATAATGGGTGCGGAGTAGAGATTCGGGGAGCTTCTTACGTGGCGCGTGGGATCACCGGGGTTCTCGTCATACATGGAAGGAGCATCCCAATGAGTTCCTATCAGCGATGGTTGGTAGCCGCTTCCTTAAATAGGCTTATACCGTGCCACTCTTCTTCTCTTGATCAACATGACCCAAATGAAGCATACCGGTGAACAAATTCAGCAAACGGTCTGGATCTTCCTTATGCCACAAGGACGTTTATGGCGAGGAAAGAACCAAAAACGAGAATGGATCGAGGAACAGGTCAGCGATGAAGTTGAGAGAAGAAGCGCGACTGATGTATGGCTTTGTTTGACCACTGGGCCTTCCATTGGCAGGCGCTGTCTGCCTTTCTTTTCTTCCTCTTTGCTGTTTGCATGTTAGCAAGCGTCTTTCTCCTCCAGAAGCTTACACTTTTTTCGTACTGTCTAGATTCTTCACTGATCAAGCCCAATGCCTTCGACATCTCTACCACTTCCTCATGACGTTCTCGGCGAGATTATCAGGAATCTTGACGCCGAACATGATAGCGGCACCCTCAAAGCATGGGCACTCGTTGCTCGTGCCCACACATCACAAGCGCAGCGGCGCCTACTTGCAGAAATTCAACTGTCATGCGGGAGGTCGTGGACCTCTTTCGCCTTTCTTCTCGCCGGATCTCCTCACTTGGCTGCCTATGTGCTCGAGCTACTTATCGTTGACGTGTCGATCCTTTACGAAGAAGAGAACTACACCGACCTTGCTTTCATTGTATCAGCGGTTTCCAACCTCTGGCGTATTGGCGTCATTGGTATAGAAGGGACCTGTTCCTTCGATGGGTTCGCCGTGGCTCTCAAGTCAGCGTTCCTCGAAAGATTCCGAAACGTTCATTCCATTTTCTTCCATAATGTCTACGCCTTACCCATGAATTACGTCATATCCTGTGTCCATCTCAAGGAACTCGCCATTATTCTACCATTTGGGGTCCGACGGGACACAAGCCATGTCCTGAGCTCGGAACATCTGATGAACGTGCCCGCACATCGGTCCAACCTAACATCGCTCACGATTGGGCATATACCATCTGACATTGCGCTTGAACTCATATCGAAATCCCAACACTTTTTGGAAAAACTCACATTGGCGAACCTCGGGGACTACCCCACAGACGGAGCCTGTAAGCGTCCAGCCTTCCACGTCCAAACTCTATGACACTCATCCAACTCGTTGCTACACAGCGCTCAATATAGACCTCCCCCGCCTGCGGGAGCTGACAGTGCTGGCGTCGCGCGACCAACTACTGGAGGCCTTCGTTGCATCAAACATCGAGTGCGGTGAATCGACGCCGGGCCCACGTGTCCTAGAATCCTTGACTTGGCAGTTTGAGAACGGTTCAACTGGCTTCTCCGGCTTCGGCGGGTCCGCCGCATGGGCGCGTATCGATTCCGCGCTTTGCCATCCCCGATACGCCCGTTTCGCGACCCTCAGCGTGTGCTTCGAGGTTGTGGGCTTTTACCGATGGCTTGATCGAGATAAGGATTTTCTCAGGAACGACCTGCTGGGATCGCAGCCGAAGCTCTGTCGCAACACCAATGTGGCGATTGAAGTCATCTTCCTTGACGAGGTGAGTCTTGCATATGTACTTTGACACATGGTCCAGGAAATGCTAATCGGACGTTCAGTCCCAACTTTGAATATCGCGAGTGCTGGGCTGTTTCATAACCTTGGTGATCGGAAGATTGAATTGAGGAGTTGGCGCCAGCGAAGCTTCGACGATGCATGTTTAGAACTGATCATGAGAGGGTCTGAACAATATTAATGGTCATAAATTCGAAATGTAACCCTACATTATACGCAGCGGACGAAGGGACCAAGAAGTGGCGGTTCCTCGAAGTCTCGACGGATAATGCTGATCAGTATTGGGTTGGCGTGATTTCAACACAAATGACCACTTTGGCCTTTGAGTGAATGAATTGAGAGACCGGTCGTAGCGCATCTTTTCACGCCGTGTACTGTATGTGATCGTACTTTTGGGCGAAATAGCTACTCAGAACGATCACACGCACGGCTTGACAAAAGAAACTGTCTAAATATACACGAACAGGAGCCTGACGATGGCCGGATAGACAAGATCGCTGGTTTAGGTTGGTTCGTTCTTGTTTGCAGTATCATTCGAGTTTTATTCACATTTTTGCAGCATCGCACAGCTTCAATGAATGAGGACAAATTCATGTATAACTCGTCAAACAACACCCACAATTTCAATTCCACATATATGTATACAGGCACCAAATGACCAAAAGATATTACAAAAGTACCAAACCCCACACGCAAACAGATATTTCTGGCGAAGTCGTTGACAGCTCCAGCAACTGTAATTCACAATCTGAGTTTCGTATTCAAGCAGCGTAACCGTTCTGGGCCAGCTCGTTAACAGTTCCAGCAGCTGCAATTCACAATCTGAGTTGGGATGATGAGAAGGAGCCGAGCATGCTTACGGATCTGGGAGAGGGCGCCCTTCAGATCAATTGCCTTCAGCCTCTGGGCCATGATCGCAGGGCTGCTATTACCCTGTCTGGCGATCAAGATAGCGACGATACCAGAGATGTGCGCTGCAGCCTGTGTCGTTGAAAGTCAGTATATATCCTGTGCTGGAGCGTGACTATGTATCCACCGTGGAAGTACCAGAAAGAATCTGGGAGGCCTTTTTCGAACAGAAGTGTGAGTCAAGATAGATCGACCTCGATGATGACGGCTCACAGTTGTGCTGGTGCTCCACGCGCTGATGATGGCCTCACCGGGTGCAAATATATCAACAACTGCACCAAAGTTTGAAAAGGAGGACCGGGAATCGCCAATATTGCTGGCGCCGACGGTGATAGCACTGGCAACACGGCCAGGGGAGGTGTTGGTGGCATCGGCACTGTTGTCACCGGCTGGGACCTGTTCAAGCAATCAGCTTCACATGGGTAGAATGCTCAAGTATGCTCGAGGCTGACAATTGTGTGAACACCGGAATTCGTGAGCTGGAAATGGGTGACGTTAACGCTTGTCACAGTTTGGGAAGCAAGTGATCAGTCATACCGATGCCACTGCATTGTCTATAGCGCTTGTAGGGGGTCCCGAGAAAGACAAAGAGGCAATCGATGGGCGTCCACTTCCCCGAGCAGTGCTTTGCACAAAATTAATTCCCGAAATTCTTTGATTACAATGCATGTCAGAAGACAGAATACGAAAAAGCGTGGAACCTACATGTCGGCGATTGTACCGCTGGGTCTCCTGGAGAAGAGGGTATCAGTTAGGCCATGATCGACATAGTTACGGTGGGCACTTACGGGTCATCGTTGAGGACCTTTACCGCAATGATAGAGACGCCCTTTGCAACGCCAAACTGTCCGCCAGCCGCAGTGCCACTACATGGATGGTAAGTCAGTGGTGAAACATACAAGGGAGATGTTGGCGCACGCGCAGTGGGTTCCATGGCCCGAGCCATCGGCCGAAGGGTACGGGCCAAATGTTGCACCCCACCTGGCGCGGCCCGAGAATTGTTGCTACATAAGTGATCAGATATGATGGTAAATCACCTGGGCGTCGATGTTGGCTCACATGTGCGGTGTTTACACCTGGTTGAGCAGTTGATAAAATGTTATTGCTGCACAACAGCTGGAGGTGGGTACTTGCCTGTGTCTATGATAGCGTAAGATCTCCAGAACAAAACTTGTCAACAATAAATAACTCACCAATGATGTAGATGTCAACACCTGTGCCCACTGCCGTTGTCTCAAACCTATATGGGAAGTTGAGCGTACTGCGCGACGTTATTGAGGTCAGTATGCAGGTACCCCAAGCTCGTAAGTGCAGAAGATACGGACGTTGGGTTTTGGTTCGCCAGTCTGCCTCTGGTACTGATGCGCGACAGTCCCCAGGGAGCGTTGGGTCTACCACCGCTGGTCAGTTAACGAGAAACAGTAGTGAAATACAAAGACTTGCTGTGTGATGATTGAATCAGTGCGCAAGTTAGTGTCGTTCCCCTGGGCATGGGTGATCGCACCCCCAGTAGTGGTTCCCGTCGCATACATGATGCCGTCCTCGGAGATCGATTCGACATCCCCATGAGCGAGCAGCTTACTGAGTGCATCGTCGTCAAACTTGGCTGATATTCGATAGAAATCAGAGCCTTGCAACGAATTATGGATATAACAAGCGCGTACCTGCAAAGCCGTTGATGACGTCCCATTCATGGGTAGGGGTTGTGTGGGTGGCATCGAGGAAGGACGACCTCTCAACGCCAGGCTTGAGCTTGACAATGAATCTTCCAGTCTTCTGTCCGTTGAATCGCTCGACCTGAAGGGTCGAGCGCGGAGCAGCGAGAGCTGGAAGGACAAGCGCGAGAGCGGTGAAAACAGCAATGGAAAAGTGCATATTCGAAGCTTTCAATGTGGAAGTTGATTGGGCTCGAAAGGCTGAGGAGCATCGTGAAATCGATAGGGTTTTTATACTTCACGCTTAGCGTCGTACTCGCGTCCGAGTCCTTGAAATGTTCAATTTTCTTAGAAGGTATTTTTTGGCATCAGTAATAGCTTGAGGTCAACAAAAGCACGACACCGAACACGGTTTAGCTCAGGCTGCCGAAGAGGTTGACGCGCGACATGCTGCACTTTCATAGAAGTCCGACTGAACCCTGTCATCTGACGCGCCACCAGATTCTACATCGAATACGAGATGGGTGAATGTAACATCTCGAAGAGCTGCGTCTTGCACTAAACATGATGATGAAGCGATTACTGTAAGCACTTGCTGGGTCTTACTACCACGGGGCCTACCCTAATAGGTAACGCGACCCGCCATCCCTGATCGCCGAGCTTGCGGAGCTAGACGGCATTGCGTGAACCGAGCTTGACTGTCAGTTGGAAAATGAATCGACTAACCGTCAACGCCTACAATTCCTTGACATCAAGGCCGTTCTATCGTCCAACAGCTGAAACTCATTGCGGGCAGGCAGTACGTAAGTACTTATGCCCCTGGTATACAGAGCAAGCACAGGTGGCAAGCGCTGTGGCGCAAGAATTTATACATTTAGAGCTTCCCTTGAAGCATGGTCCAGGCTGGGTGTAGAACCTGAGAGGTAGGAATCAGTCTCGGGCATGGATCGGGTCCGTACAAAGCCAGCAGCCACGTACCAGAAGCGAAATTAAACGACGACACAACCTTGGCACCACAGAATTTCTCGTGTCAGACTAGTGTCCCACCGAGATGCAGATTTTTAACTCAGGCGCGTCTAACCTAAACAGAACCTTGGCAAGAACTGCAAAATTGTTATTGGACATCGTACCGAAGAATAACGACGATCATTCTCCATGAGGACATCGTAACACCGACTTGTCGAGAGAAGTTGTGAGCATTTGCAGAGATTGAGGCAGGCTCTTGAACGACGCAGCATTGGCTTTGAGAGATAAACAACACTGAAAGAAGGGCTGACTGACTCCATTACAAAGTAATAAGTAGAAGCCGGACAGAGTGACTTTCGCGAACCCCCTTATTGTATGATATCGGACAACTGCATCACGATTAGAGCGATGTGACGAAGACAGTGGTGATAGCACGTACAAAGACCACGGACTAGCTCACCAATGAGCTTCATTTACCCGTCCCCATTCTCAAGCTATGCTCTTCCATTCAACTCAACCGAACGCGTCCGTCATGCCGGAGACAAGTCCACTACACCAAGACAAAACACCAGTTCGAGTTGTTTGGCTTGATTAAAGTTAATCTGGAGCCGCGTTCCCCGGGTTCTAACTTTCTTTGTCTTTCCATCTTGTCTTCGTTCAAAGACCACGATCAGTTTGTTAGGTGGCGGCGCTAACCCGACGAGCTTAGCGAATTGTCGCCATAGGTATCACCATTTTGTCAAATACATCGTCCGAGCCTAATGATATCCGAGACAAAACATACGAATCCGCGTAGAATTCCACCAAGGTCAGCAATTTCGACACCGTT
Organism: Tephrocybe rancida; assembly: GCA_018858115.1. NCBI lineage: Eukaryota > Fungi > Basidiomycota > Agaricomycetes > Agaricales > Lyophyllaceae > Tephrocybe > Tephrocybe rancida. The sequence continues at coordinate 37,182 of JABCKT010000147.1, forward strand.
GGCTGGAGCATCCCGTGTCGAATGGCGGGGTATACGCGGCAGTCTGGCGATGTACGAGCTCTCAGAGACTTGGAAGGGATTAAGCCGGAAATGAAAAGATGTTTCGGCTCTAGCAGCAAGACATGTGAGCGGAGATGAATCATGGCCATGCGTACTTACCGCAGATCCCCACTTTGGGGCGAGCCACGGTAGGCTAGACTCCCATTCCAACAGCTTTGTCCGCGATGGGGCCACCAGTCCAGGCAGAACGACCTGAGGATTGGGGTTGGTAAAACTGGTTAAGCCATCCTGGCGTCGAATGGTGGCGCAGAAAGGGTGCCTGGATATACGTGAGCTCGAGGAGAGGCTGTATGGGGGCTCGCATTGAGTCTAGCGGAGGGAGGCATGAGCGGCGGAGCATGGGAATAAGCTCTAGCATACCGTTCAAGGACGACGCGCACCACCCCAAACACCCATCCCAACACCTCCGCACCTCGTGGAACCTTGTTGAAGCGGTCCAAGCCAAGCGGACGTGAGGTCGATTAAGTTGGCTGAACGATCCATTAGTCGAACGAAGGCGGAACCGCGGCACTGGCCAGCGGGGTACGAGCTTCGGTGCGGTTTGGGGAAGGTGGAAATTCGAAAACATGTTTTGGCCCTTCAATAAAATATAGATGAGCGAGGAGCATATTGATAAGCACTAGCATACCATGAAACCCCGTTCAGGGCGAGCCACAGGAGGCTAGGCCTTCAATATAACATCTCCGCAGGCGGTGGGCGTAGCCTTCGACGGGGGACGAAGCAAATCACGGAGGGGTCCACGGCAGGCGGTGAAGCAGGGTAGATTATACTCGAGTCGAATCAAGACGCAATTGCGGCACAATCCAGCGGGAGCGGGGGGTTGGGTGCAGTTTGCAGGCCGTTGGGTTCGTCATCGAGAGGGGCTGAACAAAGGCGTGTAGGAGCCCGGTGGGGTCGGTGAGGTAGGAAAAGCCACCTGGGAGTCGAATTGTGCCATCGATAGAGCACAGGCTAGAGATGTGCGAGCTTGGGTGCAGCTCGTGCACAAAGCGGAGAGTCACGTGACTTTCGACTTCGAGGAGCGGATCGCACTCCGGCGTATAGGGAGATGGTTGGAGCAAAGGGGGGAGTCGGGGTGGTAGAGTGGTGGAGAGGGACGAGGAGGAGGAGGGACGATGACTAATGAACTCCTCGGTCGAACCATCCTCGTCTCGACTCTACTCCCGGCCAGCATCCAAGAGGTTCGATTAAACAAGGGTGGTCGCCTGCAGAGGGCGGGAATTCGAAAGGTAAGGATACGTGTGAAGAAGAGGTTTTCGGGGCGTGTCGGTGTGCAGGTGTCGATGATGGGCCGGTCTCTGTTAGGACGAACCTGCTCGTTGGAATTAACCAAGAAGGGTGCCCTAGCTGCTAGTTAGCAATGACGTCAAGAGAGGGAGCAAGGCAACCCTCACCAAGATCTATTAGTATGACATCACATCCCTACTGACCCTGTCCAACTCGCAAAACCCACCACCGACCCGCGTCTCCAACATCATTTAAACCAAACAGCTTCAAGAGCTGTGCGGACGCTCCCCCTCCCTAATCCGGCTTTGGAACGTCCTTGCCATTATGACATCGCGTCAATAGCCGAAGAAGTCTGTGTTTACGTTGAGCGGGGTAAAAATGGGTCAATGGAAGCGAGTGAACAGCTCGAGAGAAACGAAAAGGTTGCTCGGTTGACAGAATACATGCCAAGCAAAGTGGAAGGCGTTGTGTGGGCTTGTTTGGGTTGGAATCAGAATGCGGCTAAACTCCGGCCCGGTTCTTTTTCCCTCTCTTCATTCCATGATAGGATGTTCGAGCTAACTTCGGCTCCGCGGTTATTTTACACTCACCAATATACTTTTGAGCTCACCATTTACTTCCTAGACTGTTGCTCATTCTTGTTGTTTTTATTTTCTTGTTCCAGCTCGAGCTCATCACCAGCATATTTTTCATGGCGGCTGCTGCGTATCTTTCACTTTGAGTTAACTTGTCAAGTCTTTCTGGCACACTAGTATGATATCGATCTCAGGTGATTAATCTGTTCGTTTGTCAACCAGAACTCATAGATGCATTTTCTCCAGCCACAAGACAAGCGATCCTTCCGAGCTCAACATCAGCCCCTTCCGTTCCCCCCACGCGTGGTTAAGCCATTGATATCCTCCTCCTGCATTCCTGGGATATATATCGCTCTCCCATCCCAACCTATCCCACGAGCGCGTCTCAGGCACGTTCTTCCAGAGCCAGTTGCAAACATCCTGGGTTCGGTCAAGGATCACCATTACCTTCATATTCTCCCTATCTTTCTTCGGTGTGTCCTCCCCTCTGCCTCCGGCCTCATCGATCACCACCATCACTAGCGGCTTTGGATCTGTCGCTTGTGCTGTGAGCCACCTTTTTCCACACGCTGCGCATGGCTACGTCAATATTTGATATCATAAGAGCACTAGTGCTCTCAGACGCGTACGCGAAACGGGTATGCCCCATCCCTGCCCTCGCCAGCGCGATATTCCTACCTGCCTTCCTGGATATGTGGGTGCCGAACTCGCGATGCTCCGTTTCTTTCTGGATGGGAAATATGGTATACGACGGAATGCGGACATGCATTCCCCCCGATAATAGGAATGAACTCTGGAAACAAGGGAGGAATGGCCGTCGTCCACTACCGCCCTTGATATACTCTTGTTTGTGCTTATGGGAGTTATGATTATGACATGTATGACATCTCATACGAAGCGTTGAATGAGCGGAGCGCACTGAATTCCAGTTTCTCAAGCGACATACTGTTCGAGTGATGGAGTTGCTGAGGGGGGTATGTAGGCACATATCATATTATGTGACGCATCTTCGTATTGTGGATATTTACGCACAGCAGGCGACGCACGCTACTATGGCACATTGTTTCGATAACAGACCTGGCCTACAGCCTACGCGCGCCTCATTTGAAAATTTGCCCCATCACATCGTTCTACAGCCAATGGCGGTGAAGAAAACTGCTAATGAAGCCCTTTCAGTTATCAAGGCACCCTGCGCTCTTAAGACCGACGGGCCGTGTCAGCTCAAGCTTCCACACCTATATTGTCCTTCCGTAGTCATCCCATTCAAGCACCATCACTCGCTGAGAAAACTCGAACTCACCATGCTCCACTTAAAGACAGCTGTAGAACTTTTACGGAATGCCCAATTGTCCTTGAAGAGCTGCAGATCAGCAACCTGGGGAACCATACACAAGACCAACTCGCCGGTGAGTCACTTTGGAGCCACTTTGTTTTGTGTTGTCCTTTCCGCGTGGCTTAGCTGAATCATGCTTGTTGTGTTCTGTGATAGACATTAAGTGTATGGATTTCCCCGCTCTCCACTACCTTGGTTTGGTGGAAGACTGCCTAGAGCCGCGTTGTCAGGACTAGTTTCTCCGCCTTGCTGCATCTCTACTTCAATGTGGCGTTGCCGCGCCCAGATGTGCATTAAAAAACCTGGAATTATACTTTAACACTGACTCTGTAGACAGGATAATTCTGGTGGACAAATAGACCTGCATCGACGCCACGCTTTCACAGCTGCGATACACGTATCTCAAGGACGCCTCGGTGACCTTTATAGTGATTACTGGCGGGGCTGGTTTCAAGATCCTGTGAAACACATCAACAGCAGGTTCCCGCCGCAGAGTAAGATTGGTGGCGTCACCATTAGGGGGGCATGTTATATATCCTGACTAACTCAGAGGGATGATATATCGGTGCGTTTGAGGCTCAAGATCAATGGACAATGTCCAAACAAACCATGGGGGGACTTCTGGATTATGTCTACCACTGTCGATTCCTTCTTGGACATCCTCGTGGTCGCTTGCTTCTAATCGTAGAAATTTCTTCCCTGTCTCAGTTGTCGATCTTCTCGAGTGTCGTTCTCTCAATTTTGCGTCTTACTCTGGTAATGGCCGCTCAAGCATGCTGTATCAAATAATTTCTGCTCTTTACAAAATTACATTACCCTCCCCGTTTTTCGACTGCTATGCAATGTCAACGCAGCATTTTGGATTGCAGTTTCTGGTGGCATGGGTCGTGTCACGCCATCTGTTGACTCTTGTTTCTTAATCTGTCGACTCTCGTTCTTTATCTTCCACCTAACCGACATCCCTCTCATCTGGATCCCGATGTCCTCGATATCTCTACCTGTAGACATTCTAGGCGAGATCATCAACAGACTCGATATTGAAAATGATAGAGACACTCTGAAGGCTATGACAGCCCTTGCTCAAGCCCACGTGTCACAAGCGCAGCGACGCCTATTTGCGACATTACCCGACTCACAAGCCTGAACGATAACACCCGTTTTGCCTCCCTTCTAACCGAATCTCCGCACTTAGCGTTATATGTGCTGCAGATATACATCGGTGACGAGACAATCAATTACACCGGAAATCACAGTCACCTTGCTTCCAACTTATCTGCGATGCCCAACCTCCGACGTCTATGCATCCATAGTCAAGAAACCTGTTCTTTCGAACGCTTTCCCATGTTGCTGAGGTCAGCACTCCTTGAACGATTCAGAACCGTGCATTCGATTCGATTCCACCATGTATACGACTTGCCTATGAAGTACATCATCTCGTGCAACCAGCTCAACGAGGTTGCTATCACTCCGATGCCCAACCCAAAAAAAATTATGCAGAGTGACACAAACCTGGGGCCCCTCGTGCTCGGCCCGTCCATTCAGATATGCCAGCTTCGCCATCTGAACGTCCAACATATCTCAACCTTGAAACCTTTTATCGCCACGCCTTTGCGTCAGCTAAACCTCCAGTCGCTCACAGTTGGAAATGTACCAGCTCGCATCGCCCTTGAACTGATTTCGGATTCACAAAAGTCTATGAAGATGCTGACTATACAGTCCCTGAGCGACTACTCTGAGATTTGTAATTCCCGTAAGTGTCAGCTACGACCTCCGAAACCTGTGTTATTGATTCTGGCATCGCAGCGCTTAAAATGGACCTCCCGCGTCTGCAAGCACTCAACGTGAGGACAATACCTAGGAGCCTCACCGAGGATGTTGTCTTATCCTTCATCCTGACGATCCTCGAGTGCGGAGATTCGGCCCCGCCGCGTGACCTCGAAGACTTGGTCGTTGAGCTTGGGGGTAATGGAGCTGACATTTACCTGGCCGTCGAGTCCGCTGCATGGGCGCGGATCGACTCCGCGCTTTCCCATACCCGATATTCACGATTCAAGACGCTCAAAGTCAGCTCTACAAGGTTTGACTGGAATTGGCACAGTCTAGATGAGCAGTATATGAGGAGCCAACTGCTAAGATCATTCTCGGCTCTTGGTCATAATGGCAAAGTAACTATTGAAACCTATTTACTCTAAGACCTCGAAGAGGGTAGGTAAGTCTGGTCGATTTGTGCTCCATGAGGCGCAGGGACTGATACCATGTTCACCTCGAACGTTAGATGTGGAAAATGATGGATGCAGCTTGAGTTGGTACGGAGAATGGACGAGTGTGGTGTTGGAATCGCAGAATAATGATCTTCGACAAGCCTACTTACGAAAGATCGCTATAATTTCGATGTAGCAAAACTGGGGTGGAGTTCGGGCATCCGAATGTAGGCTGTAGGTAGGAGTCATGTCAATGATGTCGAAGTAATGGGTGGGACGATGGGCATACCAGCAAATGTATGCAAAACCCCTATCAAGTGCGCAGGCCCGGTCAGGCTCGGTCTATCGATACCACCCTCAAAGTCACCTTTGCAAGCCTACTGTTATGACTTGGGCGCCACGGTGAAGGCTGTGGGTAGATACTAGAACTTAAGTCAATGATATTGAAATAAAGAGTGAGACGATGGGCATACTAGGGAATCTGCCCACAAAATCCTGTCGAATGCGCAGGCCCGGATCTGGATGCACGCGCATAGTAGAAAGAGACTACATCATCAACTATAAGTGTTGGGAAGAGGGAAATGATGATCGACGCGTACGACATATATCAAGTTCCCTCTCACCCAAACATGTACGCTTATGCACGCCCAAAACGAAAGTCGATACAATCTACCAGGGCCACTCATCGATAGGAGGCACCTGGGTGCGGATGTCTTCCTAAGCGGGAGAACGTAATCACATCGTGTTTGCGCATAGGAAGGTAGAAATACGACTCGGCCCTACACTAACGGAAGTATACATGAAGAGCGAATTGAGAGATTTGAACGTAGCATAGAGAGCCATCCAACCCGAGGCAATCCATCAGTCTAACACCTTAGCAGGCGGCGGGGTATCCCGTTGAGCAGCAGTCTAAACACCCTTTTCAATACCTCCGTCTGCGGCGGGGTTACCGCCATCGACATGAACGAACCCAATAACGGAGGGGTCTACCGGGGTCGGTGGGGCGGGGGAGAGGCTCTTGTGTAAGTATGGTGGCGTCGATAGAGAACAGGTTGGCGGGTGCGTGCGCAGGTGGAGTGGGTAGAGAATATCTGGATCGGCGTCTCAACGTGTCAAGCTTCCGCAATCTGGCGTGGATGTTTGAGCACTAACCGAAGATTCGGGGGTCGCTTTGGAGTGTTTCGAGGGGGGGAGGGTCGTAGTGGACCGAATTTCAATTTAGGTTCAAAGTCGCCTTGGTAGGCGAATTTTGATGAGCGGAATTTCAGGCAGAAAAAATGTAGCACTGACTCTGAGCTCCGTCTACCCATTCCAAATGTCGGTGTCTGCCCCAGTCTCCTAGCGTTGTTCCTCAACCTAGGTCCCAAACGGGGACTGTTGTTGGAAATGGAAAGATTGCTTCCGACGGAGAACAAAGGGAGAACCTCAACTGCTTATACATAAGACCACATCATTGACCTCTTCGAGCTCGAGGATGCGAATTGTGCAGCATTAGCCAGAGTAGGAAGTTGAAGTCGTAGTTCAGTGAAGGAGGAGAAGACGAAACAAGAAAGAACAAGAACAGGATGCGTTTGTTTGACATACGTCACGTTATCGACGGTGATGTCGGCCCACGCATTTCAACTGTTGCAATTAAGTTGCAGCCATTCTCTTGTGCTCCCATAGTACATACCGCCACCTCAATCCCTATCATTGCCGCCCACCCCATTAGAATTTAGATATGCTGGCTTCACCATCTGAACGTGCAATATATCTCGAGCTTTAAACCTTTTATCGCCACTGGATCCACGACGCCCGTAGAAATGTTTGGAATAGAGAACCTGAGTGGCCACTCCAACACGTACAGCGACCGTAAGTATGAATGTATTTTTCGTTCTTTAATGAAAATGTAGCTTTCGGGTATATAAAAGTGGTTGGTGGTAGTGTTGCCGGAAAGTAAAGTCAAAGCCGGCTTAAAGCGGAATGACCCTGGCTTTAAGGAACATTAAGGTCAGCTTAAGGCTAATG